>ML290117.1:10385-33465 GCA_005239495.1 Nicotiana undulata | reverse complement strand
GCAAGGTAGGTAAAGATGACACACATTCAATTGAACATGTGTATCTGATAGATGGCTTGAAATATAGCCTAATCAGGGTGTCACAACTGTGTGACAGCTGTAACCTTGTCGCTTTTACTTCCAAAAAATGTTTTGTGATCAACCTGCTTACTGACAAGATTGTTTTGCAGGGAAAAAGAATGAACAATATCTATGTCATTGACTTGTCCACACTGTCTGACAATGAACTCACTTGCCTTAGTATGTTGGACAGTGATCCCCTCATGTGGCACAAAAGACTTGGTCATGCAAGTCTAACTCAACGTAACAAGCTGGTCTCTAAGGAATTAGTGGTAGGGCTCCCTAACATTAAGTTCAAAGAAGACAAGGTTTGTGAGGCATGTGCAAAGGGGAAGCAGGTAAGGTATTCTTTCAAAAGTAAGAAAATGGTCAGTACCACCAGGTCGTTGGAACTGGTTCATATGGATCTCTGTGGTCCCATGAGAACTCTAAGTAGAGGTGGAAAGAGATATGTTATGGTACTAGTAGATGATTTCTCAAGGTTCACTTGGACCTTGTTCTTGGCATCTAAGGATGAAGCATTTGAAATGTTCACCTCATTTGTCAAGAAGATTCAGAATCAATTAAGACATCAACTAGCATCCATTAGATCTGACCATGGTACTGAGTTTGAGAATGCTAAGTTTACTGAGTTCTGTGATGAACATGGTGTGAATCACAATTTTTCTGCTCCTAGAACCCCACAGCAAAATGGGGTTGTTGAAAGGAAAAACAGAACTCTTGAAGACATCGCAAGAACCATGCTTCTATCAAGCAAACTACCTCACAGCTTCTGGGCAGAAGCAATTAACACTGCATGTTATATTATCAATAGATGCATGACCAGACCTCTGGTAGAGAAAACTCCCTATGAATTACTTAAAGGGAGAAAGCCCAACATATCCCATCTTAGGGCTTTTGGATGCAAGTGTTATGTGCATAATAATGGCAAAGATTCTATAGGAAAATTTGATCCCAGAAGTGATGAGGGAGTGTTCTTGGGATATTCTACACATAGCAAAGCTTATAAAATATACAATAAAAGAACTATGTGTGTAGAAGAAAGTGTACATGTTGTCTTTGATGAAACTAACACTTTATCTGAGAGACAGGAACCAGAAGATGAGGAGCTTGGACTGGTGAGGAGCAATGACTACATCGAAGCACCTATGGCAGATGGAACAGGTGATGCACCAGGTTCAACAACCCACGAAACTCGACAGGGGGAATTCCTCATGAAAATATTGGTCCTGATCCTGTTCCACAGTAACAAGACAACATGGAACAATCCAGAAGTGAACAACTAGTTCTCAAACCACACAGATATCAGAGTTCTCACCCTCTTGAGAACATCATAACAGACTTGAGATCTGGAATCAAAACTAGATCCTCCTTGAAAAATCTGTGTGCGTTTGATGGATTTCTATCCTTGATTGAACCAAAGAACATTACTGAAGCCCTGAAAGATGCTGACTGGGTAACTGCTATGCAAGAGGAGTTGAATCAATTTGAGAGAAGTAAAGTATGGCACTTGGTACCCAGGCCACCGGACAGATCAATAATTGGCACCAAGTGGGTCTTCAGGAATAAACTCGATAAGGATGGAACTGATACAAGAAACAAGGCAAGAGTGGTTGTTCAAGGATACAACCAAGAAGAGGGAATTGATTATGATGAGACCTTTGCTCCTGTGGCAAGATTGGTGGCAATCTGACTTCTTATAGCATTTGCTACACACATGGAATTCACTTTGCATCAGATGGATGTCAAGAGTGCCTTATTCAATGGCTATTTGAAGGAAGAGGTATTTATAAAACAACCCCCTGGTTTTGAAAGCAAAGAATCACCTGATCATGTATATAAACTTGAAAAGGCTCTCTATGGTCTCAAGCAAGCACCTAGAGCTTGGTACGAGAGATAGTCAAAATTCCTGCTGGAACATGGGTACAAACCAAACAAAATAGACAGTACTTTGTTCCTAAAGGAAAAGGGAAAAGATCTTTTGATTGTACAAATATATGTTGATGATATCATATTTGGGGCAATAACTGAGAAGCTCAGCAAGGAATTTGCTACATTAATGGGGAGTGAGTTTGAAATGAGTATGATGGGTGAGCTAACCTTTTTCTTAGGTCTGCAAATCAAACAAACTCCACATGGAACAATGATTCATCAACATAAGTATGTGAAAGAACTCTTCAAAAAGTTCAAAATGGAAGACTCAAAGGAGATAGATACCCCAATAGCCACAACCACAAAACTGGATGTGGATGAACCTGGTTCATCCGTTGATTAGAAGACGTACAGAGGGATGATTGGGTCTCTACTATATCTTACTGCAAGTAGACCTGATATTGTGTTCAGTGTGGGACTATGTGCTAGGTTTCAAGCCAATCCAAAGTTGTCCCACCTCACTGCAGTAAAAATAATTTTGAGATATCTGAAGGGCACCACTGATTTGTGACTTTGGTATCCTAAAGGTATTAATTTTGACCTTGTAGGATATGCTGATGCTGATTATGCAGGTTTCCTGGTTGACAGGAAAAGTAATTCAGGCATGAATCACTTTTTGGGCTCCTGCCTTGTCTCTTGGGCCACCAAGAAACAAAATTCAGTAGCCCTGTCTACTGCTGAGGCTGCATATATGCGGCTGCAGCCTCTTGCTGTGCCCAGTTGCTATGGATCAAGCAACAACTCCTGAACTTTGGTATAGATGTGGGATGCATTCCTTTTTACTGTGATAACACTAGTGCAATTAGTTTGACTAAGAACCCGGTTCATCACAAGAGAACTAAGCACATAGATGTTAGGCACCATTTCCTGAGGGATAACTATGAAAAAGGGATGATCTCAATTGAATTATGTGCCACTGATCATCAAAATGCTGATATATTTACCAAAGCATTGAGCAAGGAGCATTATGAGAGAAACAAGCTTGAATAAGGGATGATTAAGATCACCTAATTGAAAATCAAAATGAAAAAAAGGGAAGTTTTCTGGCTAGAAATTTTAATTATGTACTTAATCAGATTAATCATTGCTCAGTACTATGTCTTTATTTCCATACTCTTCTATCATGTATTAATATGATTCCCTAGCTGCTAATGATGTTTCTCTACTTTTATGAATTGAGGCAAAATAAATATTTTTAACAGGATGAAACTAGTTCATCCATGCTGGTTTACATGACTGACAAGGTACGTTCTCATCTCCATACATGTATTAATTCAAGTACAGTTATACATGAGTAGGACTCTATCCATTTATGGTTCAATTCAAATTCTCGTACTTACCCAAATAATGAACCAGTTTCAAGAAGCTCCGTCACATTAAATTAGCCTAGTTTTAGGGGGAAAGAAACGGTCTAATCAATGTCCAATCACTGATGTCTTTAATCGATTAGTATCCTACTTGTGTTAATACACTTCCGTTATAATCACCCCAGCCACAAGTTATAAATAGGCCATCATTACCCATTGAGAATAAAGCAATAGACGAACCCTGTTTAAGTCACTCAACACTCAAATCTCTACTGCCTTTTACCTTCTCTTCTTTTTCTCTCAAAAATTTAACACCATGTCGTCTGCTTCATCTGATTCTCAAAATCGTGACTACGATGAAGGAGTATATGAGTCTGATTCTCCACCAGTCTATAGTTCTGAATCCTTTGAGACACCTGAAACCCCTGAATACCATGATTCTCTTAAACATACACCAAACCCTACCCCAGCCCCCAAACCACATCGTGTCAAGGTTCTTGCACGCAAATATGTGGCCTCAGGTTCTCGAGCAAAGTTCTTGGAAGACTTATTACAGGCTGAAGAAGAACCCAAACCAGATTCGTCCAGTGAATCGTTCAAATCAGCACATGAAGACGATGCACCTGGTTCGTCCAGTGCTGAGAAAGGTAATACTGAAGTTACCTCTGTGTTAAATTCTGAAAATAGATTTGTGCTGGTGGGGTCTGTGGTGGATGCGGAAGTACCAAGTAGGCAAAGAAAAACTGGGAAAATTCTTGAGAATGAGGGAGATGCAGGTGTGAGGGGATCTGGGAAGGATGGTTCCACACTTGAAATTTGTGGCCCCATTCTTGAGAATCTTGAAGAGGATGTCGTAGTGATAGGGGGAACTAATGAAGTTGAGGAAGCTGCTGCTGGACTAGAAAATCTAATGAAGGAGATCGATGAACGCATTTCTTCTGGGGAAGAAACTTTGGCTGAGAGACTGAAGAAACTTGGGGACTCATACAACCCCAAGAAGAGAAAGACTCCAAAGTCCATCAAGTCTAAACCCTCAGTTTTCTCAAAGAAAAGGAAAACTGATGAGTCTGTAGTTTTACCTGTTCCAAGGGTACGAGCTACGAGAAATACTGTTCGAGAAGAAGAGGAGAAGCTGGAAAAAGCTCTGCAAGAGAGCAAAAGAAAGAAGGCAGAGAAAGGGAAAGCGAAAGCGGGGGAGCCTGTTGAGGCTATTGCTGTTGATGAGGTGTTGGACCTGGTCTAACTAGAAGAAGAGGTTTCTCCAGTGGTGATCAAGAAACCCAAGCCCAAAATGGCTAAGACTTCCACAAAGAAGTCAGCACCTGTGTCTGCTACCACCGCGAGTGCATCTACGAGGACAAGGTCTAAAGTAAAGTCAAAGAAGAAAGTTCAGATTGTTGAGAGGGATGATGATCCTGAAAGGAGTGGAGATGAAGAGAAGGAGGTTGGAGAAGTGTCGATTGACAGAGGTTCCATGTTTGTCAAGAGACATATCTTGAAGGGAAAGTTACTGAAGGATTTGGAGGAGCTGGGTATGAGGTACTTAGTGGATTTTCTGGCAGCGCAAGGATTGAAGGACATGGTCCTTCGTATGGAAGGCAGGCTGGTCAGAAATGAGGTTGTGGAGTTCATGGGGAATGCAACTGTGATTGGAGGAATGGTTGCATCAATGGTCAGGGGAGTTGAGGTATCCTTTGACGCTCAAGAACTGAGAGTCTTTCTAGACATTCCATCTGAGGGCTATGACGACTATACAAGGCAGAGATGGCCTTGCTTGGATGGAATGACCTTAGCACTCAACATCACCAGATTCTTTTGTGACAATGAAGAAGAGAATGAACCCAGGGATGTATACAAAAGCGAGATGAAGCTTGAACACAAGCTGTTCTTTGAGTTTGTAATTAAAATTCTGCTGCCCAGACAAGAACGCAGGCATATTGCGAACTACATGGATCTAACACTCATGGAGTGCCTGTTCAGAGGCAAGAAGATCAATTGGTTATCTTTAACCATCCAGCTTTTGGACAGTGTGGTGAATGGCACCAAGGCCCATGCGATTCCTTATGGCTTTATCCTTACTGCAGTTCTGGCTTATTTTGGAGTTCCCACAAAGAAGGCTAAAATGGCTACTGCAAAGGATTTCTTTGGGAACGACACTTTGCTGTCATGTGATTACACTGTCAATGCCCCGACAGATGAAACTGGTTCATCTCAGAAGCAACCAGTCAACAGCAAGGTCCGTACTCTGGTGCAGGAAAACGAGCAAAAGGATATGGAGATCCTTCACTTGAAGACTCGCTTAGTTGAGGTGGAAGCTGAGCATGATGCTCTCAAAGCTGAGTTAGCCAAGGAGAAGGAGAAAAACGAGGGTGTCTTACACCAAATGTTGTCTCTTCTCCAAACCAAGAATCCTGCCTCTTCTGCACCACCCCAGACTTAGGAATTTCCAGAACTACCCCCTCCTATCCTATCAAGTGCCCAGTTCGGGACTGTGTCGAGTGTCTTTTGTTTCAGTTTTTAATTCTGTCTTACTCATGTTTTGGCTATTTTTGATTTAAATCTATTTTGGTGCTGCTAATCCATGTTAATCAATGAAAGCTTGGTGTTTTGAAAAATGTCTCTATTTATAATTTAGCTTACATTATTGGTTTCTTGTGTTAATTAATCATGTTTGCACCTACATTTTCCTAAATTGGCCATGGGTAAGAATTAATAACTGGTAAGTATCATTTTGCAATTTTTCGATGATGCCAAAACGGGGAAGATGTGCTGTGTTGTTCAAAATTTTTAAAGTGATATTTATAACCTAATGAACCTGGTTCTTGATGATTAATGCTCACAAATATACAAAGTGTTGGATGTGTATACATGATAAAAGCACAGAGTTTGTCATTATCAAAAAAAGGGAATTTGTTGGCCCATGTCACTGAATGGGTTTTGAAGATTGACAAAAGGTGTCAAGTTGAACCAGGTCCATTATAGCATACACATCTGAATGAAGCAGTTGGAACACGAATCGTACAAGTCTAGGAGATATCAATGATTGCTGAGTATCAAAAAACTAAGAGAATGTCTCCTAATACAAAAAGGTTGCAAACTGATAGAGATAACATAAGTTGATTTCAGCTAGGACAGAAATAGAGGAAGGAAGTTGAGTTACAATCAAACTCGTTTACCAAGGAAGAGTTGGACCATAATTGAATCATGGACTCAACAAACTGACTCTATAAATAATCAATGTATTACTGCTGAAAGAGGTGACGCACAAGTACTAAAGTGAATCAAGTTCTGAAGCAAAAATTCTAGAGATATTTTGCGAGCAAAATTGTTGTGCGATACAAAGGCTACAGTTCAACTAGAAGGAACAGTTTCATTGTTTGTATATTGAGTCTAGTTGATTGTAGTAGGAGTTTAAATATTGTATCTTATCAGCTTTCATAGAAGCAATTGTAATAGGTACAAATTGATCAAGTTAGAGTTAGCTTGAAATCTGTATAAATTAGCTAGAGGCTAGTTGATACAAAGAGGATTAGAGTTAGTCCTAGGATTACAAAAGAGTTTATTTTGTAAGTCCGTTTTGGCTAAGAGATTTAGTGAAGAGTTTGAGCAAATCCTACTGAGGAGTAGGTCGTGGTTTTTTCACCTTTTGAGCCAGGTGTTTTCCACGTAAAAATCCCTGTGTCTTTACTATTACCGCTTAATTATTCCACGAACAGTAGTAAGTAGTTACTAAGAAGAACCGGGTTCTTCTTATTAGACAGCACTCGAAAATTGGGTACTGCACAATTAACTTGTAATATTGTGTAGTATTGAAGTCTAAAACATCACTGCTGCAAACTGAAACCTATCTGTAATAATTGCATCAGAGGCCTCCGCCTCTGGTCTGGCCGGAATGGCATAGCATCGGGGCTGAGCCCCACCAATCTGAACATCCCTGGGTTGACCTATTGCGGGCTGACCTCTACCCCTCATAGTCTGTCCTCCACCTCTAACTATCTGGCCTCTACCTCTGGCACCTCGAAATCCACCCCTAGCTGGCTGAGGGGGTGGGGGTGCACCTGGTGCGGGAATCATAACACGGGAACCCTGATACTGAGAACCACTGGAAGCTCGGGGGAAAAACCTGGAAATGTGCCCTGGAACACCACAAGTGTAACAAGATCTCGACTGCTGAGGCTGCTGGCCCTGAAGCTGTCCCTGTCGACCAGAATAGCCACCCTGGAAGCTCTGAAGCGGCGGTGCACTGATAGGAGCTGATGGTGCACTGCGAGATACCTGAAGTGCCGACTGGAATGGTCTAGGAGGATGACCTTTGCCAAAGGAATCTCTGCCTCCAGATGAGGCACCACTGAATCGACCGAAATGACGAGGCCTCTTGTCAAACCCCTGACCACTGCCCTGTGATAAGACCATTTGAATCCGCCTGGCCACATTGGCCGCCTCCTGAAACGAAATATCAGTATCTGTCTGCTTGGCCATCTGAAGTCTAATCGGCTGAGCTAGTCCCTCAATAAACCTCCTCACTCTCTCTTGATCAGTGGAAAGTATCATAATAGATGTCTGTCCAAAGTGATAAACCTGGTCTCGTACTGTGTAACTGTCATAGAGACCTGCTGGAGATGCTCAAACTGCCTCCGAAGATCCTCTCTCTGGGTAACTGGTAGAAACTTCTCCAAGAACAACTCGGAGAACTGAGCCCAAGACAACGACGAAGATCCAACTGGCCTAGTAGAGAAAAAATCCCTCCACCAAGTCTTGGCGGTACCAGAAAGACGGAATGTAGCAAAATTGCCCCATTTGTCTCCACAATACCCATGTTCCGAAGAACCTCGTAGCAACTGTCTAAGAAATCCTGGGGGTTCTCTGATGGTGCACCAGTAAAAGTAGTAGGAAATAACTTGGTGAACCGATCCAATCTCCACAAAGCATCGGCAAACATAGCTGCTCCATCAACTGCCTGTGCCACAATACCCGGCTGAGCTACTCTAGCTATCTGAGGTGCTAGAGTCTGGAACTACGAAGCTAACTGCTCTGGTGTGCGGGTAGCAGGTGTCTGGGCCCCTCCCCCAGCCCGAGAGATGGCTGGTGCTGTAGGAAGTAGACCGGCCTGAGCCACGCTCTCCATAAGTCCTACTAAGCGGACCAGAGCGTCCTGAAGTACCGGGGTGGCAATGAACCTCTCTGGGACCTGAGCTGGTCCCACCGAAATCATCTTAGCAGGAACCTCACCGGCAATGTCTACTTGTGGGTCCTCTTCTGGGGTTGCTGCTCTATGTTGAGCCCTACCCCTGCCTTGGCCTCTAGCACGGCCTCGGCCCCTCATAAGAGCTGCAGCTGGAGGATCGGGCTACTGATCAGTAGATGAGGAAGCACGCGTTCTCGCCATCTGCGAGAGAATGGAATAGAAACTCAATTAGCATTTAGAATTCAAATGGCACGATAGAGAAGAATATGTGTGAATTTATTCCTAACTTTACAGCCTTTGGGGGATAAGTACAGACGTCTCCATACAGATCTCTCAGTCTCTACCAAGCTTGTCAATGAATTGTGAGACCTAGGCAACCTAGTGCTGTGATACCAACTTGTCACGACCTGAAAACCCACCATCGGGATCGTGATGGCGTCTAACGTTGAACCCGCTAGACCAGCCAACGTTACCAGTTATTCTAACTGGTTCCTTTATTATTTTGCATTTAACTGTGATGTACAAGAACAATTAAAAATCAAAGTGCGGAAGAAGTGAAATCTAACAACTTAAGTAATTAGTATTACAAAATCCTTAATAACAACTCCCAAAATCTGGTGTTACAACGGACTGTCTATGATTGCTACAAATAAGGGTCTGAATAAACAAGGTACTACTGTCTCAGAAATACGTAAAGACAGGCAAAGAAGTATGATATGAGGTGACACCAAGGCTTGCGGATGCCTGCAGGACTACCTTAGTATCACCTGCTGGATTGAAGGAAACCTCCTCGATCAGTGTCCACTGGGTCCGGTACCGAGATCTGCACAACACAAAGAAGTGCAGGTGTAGCATCAGTACAACCGACCCAATGTACCGAGTAAATGCCGAGCCTAACCTCGGCGAAGTAGTGACGAGGCTATGACACGAAAAAAATATCACCTATGCAGTTTAAATAAAATATAACAGAAATAACGGTAGGAAATAAGCAGTTAAGTACAACAATTGGGGGAAACACATGCTGGGGAAAAGGGGTAGCAAATATTGAAATGACAGAACGAGGCAGCAGTTCAAATATAAAAAATATCAACGAGGATTAACAACACGAAATAAACAAGTGAAAAGAAACGGCACGACATGTCCCCTCATGCTAAAATATCATGAACACGGTACATAATGTCCCCTCATGCATAAAACATCACAATCACGGCACAGAATGTCCCCTTGTGCATAAATAACATAAACGTGGCACGGAATGTCCCCTCGTGCATAAATAACATAAACGTGGCACGGAATGTCCCCTCATACATAAATAAGATAAACATGGTACGGAATGTCCCCTCGTACATAAATAACATAAACATGGCACAGAATGTCCCCCCGTGCATAATCATCAAAAACAACAGTTTGGCAGAAAATCAACAATAAGAAACCATAAATGCAAAGGAATAATCAACGGAAATAATACCATCCTGCAAAGGGACACATCTATAACCAATCCTATACAAGTGTATAATTTAACACAAATATTTCTTAACCGATCAAATACTCAACAGTATTCACAACCAAGAATTTCCCTCAAATGAATAACTGCCAAATTGATGTTAAACACAATAAACCTCAATAAAAATCACATAATTACTCATATTCGACTCACGGGCATGCTTGACCACAACATATAGGTACTCTTCATCTCACCTATACATTGGACATGGAATAAACACGTAGCAAATAAGACTCAACACCTATTCCTTCAAGCTAAGCTTAGGCCAAACACTTACCTCAATGCCACGAACACAATTTAAGCCTCAACTACCGCTTTACCTCTTGATTCCACCACCGACTCACTCGTATCTAGCCACAAGTTACTTAATTATATCAATAAATGCTAAATGAATCAATTCTAATGCATGAAAATGAGTTTTCTAAAGTTTTCCCCAAAAAGTCAAAAATCGACCTCGGGCCTGCTTTGTCCAAACCCGGAATTCAGACCAAAAACCGATTACCCACTCACCCCCGAGCCCGGAGATATAAATGGTTTTGGAATCCAACCTCAATTTGAGGTCTAAATCCTCAAATTTCAATCCTCTTAGGTTTTACCCAAAATTCCCAATTCCACCATGAGAACCCTACATTCTAGGATGAAATCTTGTAGAAAGAAGTTAAGGAGTAAAGAAAATGAGTTAGAAATCACTTAATAATGTTTTGGAGAAGAAAGTGTGTTTGGAAAATTGCCCCTTATGTTTTTAGGGTTTTGAAAAATAAAAAATAACTGAAAATCCCGTTTAAATATACCCCCCCAGGCCCCTACCGCAGACCGCATAAAAGGGGAGTACGGCCGCAAAGGCCCTTCCGCGGACCTCACAAATACAACCGCGGCCGCAAAGGCCCTTCCGCGGACCGCACAAAAACGACCGCGGACCTCGCTGGCGGGTTCAGATATCTGACTTCTCTGACCTGCAATAACTATGTTTTAAGCCTAAAAACATCCCGGGACCTATCCGAAACTCACCCGAGCCCTCGGAACTTCAAACCAAATGTGCACAAAACCTTGAAAATATCCTACAGACTTATTCGTGTAATCAAATCACCAAAATAACATCATAAACATCAAATTAAACCCCAAAATTAATGAAATTTCTCAAAACTTCTTTAAACATCAAATTTTGCATTTTAGGTCCGAATCACGTCAAATGGATCCCGTTTCTTACCAAACTTTACAAAAAACACATATAAATCATATCAAACCTGTACCGGGCTCCGGAACCATAATACGGGCCCGACACCACAGGTTTCACATAACATTTCACTTAAAAAAACCTTTATATTTTTCAGAAAATAATTTCTTTAAAAAATTCATTTCTCGGACTTGGGACCTTGGAATTCAATTCCGGGCATAAGCCCAAGTCCCATATTTTTCTAAGGACCTCCAGGACTGTCAAAGCACAGGTCCGGGTCTGTTTAGTAAAAATGTTGACCAAAGTCAACTTTATTCACATTTCGAATTCAAAATTGCTTATTTCCTCAGTTTTTCACATCAAGGCTTCCCGGATACACGCCCGGACTGCGCAAGCAAATTGAGGTGAGATAGGGGGAGGTTGTCACGACCTCGGGACACAGAATTACTAAAGATACACGGTATGACATTTTGGGTCATCACACTTTAAAACCCTAGTCCCCAGGCAGTCATCGTATTCATGTTATGCGGTCCGCATTGTTGATATGCGACCGCATAATGTCGTCGCATTTCTGATCTCAGCATTTGGTACAGGAGGTTTGCGATCCATTATGCGAGCCGCAAACCTATTATGCGATCGCATAATAGACTGCATTCTTGCACTTGAAATTGGCCAAGTAGTCTGTTGGACTCTACGATTCCCATGAGCAGTTTGCGGTCCGCATGTTGCGGACCGAATTTTGACATCTGCGATAGCATATTCCTTTTTCTTATCTTTTTCCGGCTTTTTGATTCCATTTCCATGTTCTTGGGTCCTCAAGCCTCGTATACTGCAAAACATAGAAATTACATAAGTATAAAAGATAATTGCATTTAAAAGGAGCTAAAATCTAAGCAATTTGGTATTAAATGTGCCTAAATTCTCCGGCACATCAACACCCCCAACTTAAAATCTTACTTTTCCTCAAGCAACTAAAACGACTCTATCCTAATCTAGACTCCAACTAAACGACAGGAAACAATAATGACTATGGACGGTGTTAATTGTCAGTATTACAAGCATGTACTTTTTTTTATTTACCCTTCCTGAACAATCACTGTTATTTAAAAAGAAACTAATCAACTTGTGAACTTTGAGCCTCGACCAACTTGACAAAATGTTACTCTCAACTGAGTGCACTTGCATCCGACTTCAATAACTCAACTTCTGTTAAACCTCGCAGCTCATGTGCCCTCACCAGAAAGAAGGTCCCAAACTCACAATATTTACAATGACAACAAAAAGGGACATATTCACAAAGACACTCACTCTCACAAAGAGTTTCAAGTGTTACAACTTATCATACCATAAGCTTACCCTTATTTTAATTCGTCGCCCATTCAAGAACATTCGGTTGGAGACCACATAAGGACTTTTTAAGCTTGTAATGTAGGTTTAGGGAAGGGCCGGATAAACATTTGGGATATAAGCGACTACACCCTCCTTGAACACTACTCACATTTTTCTTTCTTGTTGACTTTGTTTCTTTTTAAACCACATAGCCTCCTTTGCATCTAGTTACCAACATAGAACCACCTTAAATACCTCAATAAATCTCTTATGGCTCCCATATTTATACAGATACATATATCTCTTTTTCTTTTATTTTTCTTCTTTTTCTCTTTTTTTTTCCTTCTTTTTCTTTTGGAGCTTGAATAATTTCATGTGGAAACTTTGAGGTATGGGTTCCTACAATCAGTGTAAAACCTTATCAATTTCCAACTTGACACCACACCCCCAACTTAGGATTTTACCCTCATTCTCAATGTTCAAGGAGGGACGGGTTCAAAAGAGGAAATTATTCTACAAAAAGGGGAAAGGTTTGTAATGAGGTGACCAACGAAAAAGGAAAAAGTATCAAATGGGGTAACTAGTGATAACATGTATACAATAGGTAGCTTGAAAGGCTAACTGGGTTTTCCAATATCACAAAGACTGCCTAAGGTCATTTCTCCAACCAAATGTACTTATCATTAGCATCGAAAGACCAACCGGGCAAGTTCTAGACGACAGAAGTAAACACAAGAATTATTTATACAAAATCTAACACACACGGCACACGAACTGTTTGACTCAACATAGTTTTATCCCTCGAGTCAACACTTGGCAACTCGAAGCTTTCATCATATTTACATGTATAAATCTAAGTAAGCATAGAGTCAAAGAGCGAGCCTCAGGTTCACATAGTTGATTGCCTATACAACACAATATATATATATATATATATATATATATTAACGGAAGGGTATAGGTTATTTACAGACACACATGCTTGAGACTAGACAATTACACCAAACCGGTCAATACGTTCATCCTATTGCCATGGTTCTACTATTACACCCTTCGAAAAGAACCCGACGAAGAAAAACCAAGGAGAATTCATTGCTAATTACTAAGGATGAACATGCATACAACTATGTACTTGTTTTTTTTTTTTTTTATATACAAAGATAACATATGTACAACGACAACACAAGTTAACGATAAACAACACAGTATATACAAAAGTTTAACAATATCTTCGAAGATTTATATAACATAAAAAAAATGTACAAGCGTTCAAGGATTTCAAAAAGTAAACAGTTTGTACAAGGCTATCCCACCCCTAACTGAAAAGCATGCATCGTCCCCAATGCATAAGAATGTAAGACAGAGTTTACAGACTCCCTGAGGTGCACTAAGCGCTATGGGAGTCGGAAGCCGACTGAGTGATGGTGGGATCACCCTCTACTGCTGGAGCTGGGGCCGAGGATGTCGCAGCCTGGAGAGTGACCTCCAACGATGGAGGAGGGATATCCAGCTGTCCTGAGACAGGGACTGGTGCCTGTGATCTGCTAGGCTCGCCTGCTGATGGCAGAATGGTCGATGATGTGGCCTGAATAGCCATGTCTACTAGTGAATGCTCTATCTCCCTCCGCACATCTGCTTCTTCTGCCTCCTCTGCAGCTGTGGGGGCAGCCACCTTCTTGCCCTTCTCCTGAGGGTCTTCCTCTTCCTCAGACCATGACTCCTCGTCAGTCTCCTCCTCATCTGTCTCACCACCCTCGGACTCTGCAGAGTGTCTGGAATCTTAGCAGAAGGAATTTCAGCTAGCACATGGGGAGGTATAGTCTAGGAGGCCCCGACAGTCTGAGGTGCGGGAGCTGTCATCAAAGAGGAGAAATCAAGACCTAGCTACGGACGTGCCTGCTCCCTGCTCTCCTTCCTTAGGTCATGACAGAGGATAGATCAAACTACAGATTTTGCATCTTGTGGAGCTCATTCTTCAGTGTAGCAACATCATCACGGAGCTTTGGCAAGCCTCCAACCTCACCTCGCTCTATCTTTTCAATCCGTACCTCAAGCGACTGCAGGTGACCCTCATAAGATGTGTGCTGCTGCTGTAGGGCCATCACTGAGGACTGGATAGGGGTCAATGCATGCCTGATGAGTGAGGGAGGTCCTTCAGAAGTTGGTCTACCTTAGCGTTGGTATGCTAATCTAGGAGATCGAGCCTCGAAAGAACTGGTGGGGAAGTAGACAACTGGGCACTAGTGGCTTGAGAGGCAGACTGTGGAGTAACAGTGGGTGCCAATGTGGCCTGAGGTGCAACAGGAGTCTGAGAGTCTGAGATGTCTGTCTCAGTGGGAATCTGGATCTAAACCTCTTGGGGAGTAGCAACTACCTGTGGCACCGCGTTGCTAATGCGCGTGATGTCGATATCCTTTAGCGCTTTTCCTATCATGTCAATATGTGGCATTGTAGGGACTTCCACAGCCTGAAAGAGGTCTATGATCAAGCATGGGAAGGGTAGTGACGTGGCTGTCTGATTTGCCCGAACCCCTAACTCTCGAAAGATGATGTCACTCACTTCGATCGTGATCCCAGTCATAACGCAAGCAATGAGAAGAGCTTTTTCAATGCCTATATCTGTTTCATTCCAGGATGGTATTAAACGGGAGGTGACAAAACTGAGCCAGAACTGACCCTATCGTGTAAGATCTTCCTTGTAAATTATATATTGAGGGTCAATCCAAGCTGGGGTCCCCTTGGTGATCACTGATGCAACCCAAGCACGCTTACCATCTCTGTTGGCCAATTTGGCCTCATAGTCCACTGTGCCCGGGCGCACGTCTGAAAAATATTGATCATTAATAGCTGCCCGATCACAAAGTACCCGCTTCCCCCGAACCAAGACAGTCTCATAGAATTCTTTGTTGCGCTTGTGGTTAGGTGTTCTGGAGGCCCCGTATGATGCATAGAACTCCCGCACCAGTGTTTCGTTGAATTCATCAGGAAACTCAATGAAGCACTCTCATTTTCTAGCTTTGATGTTCTCTAAAATGTGGGGGTACTGCTCCTGTAGACCGTTCAGACTTAGTTGTTTCTCGGCAAGGATTTTCTGTTTTGTGAGCCCTTCTTTATATAGAGTCCTAGAACAAAGTAGCTCAAAACGGAGTTGGAAATCATCTCCGTGCTTTCGTCTTGCCTCAGCCTGTAGATTGACTGCTGGCAATGTCTCCTCCTCATCAAACTAGGATGGACATTCATCAATAGACTGGGATGGTTCTTGTCGTGAACATTTGGCTTGTTGTGCTTGATGGCTAGAGGAAGCCCTTTTCTTAGTAGCAATAGCCATCTTGGGAGCCATATCTGCAAAGAAGCTACTGTGAGTGACATAGCAGACACATTAAGGAAAAAATTACAAAGAAAGTCAACTATGCAACAGGTTATGCGAACCGCATCCCTGTCGCACAAATTTTGTATGCTGAAGAAAGTTAATTATGCGATGGATTATGCGATCGCATATTCACTATGTGATTCACATAACCATCGCAAAATTATGCACTAGGAAAGGTCATCACATTATGAGATCGCAAAACCTACCGCAAAGATGGATTTGCGATCGCATGAAATCCGGAAACTACATGTTATTTCAGGCCTACACTGCTAAGGTATGCGATGGATTTGTGGTCCGCATATTAACTATGTGATCGCAAAGCCTCCATATTTTATCGTCATCCTCAAGCCACCTAGGGATTTTTATGCGACACTGATGCGGACCGTAAAACGACTATGCGGGCCGCATAAATGCATCGTTCTCACAACTTTATCTATTCCCAACAATGGAGACCCCTCTATCACGAGCAAATACACAGAAAGACGAATAGGAAGAAAGAAAAAAAATGAAAGAAAACAAACAAAAACACGACACACATAGAAAAGTTAAAACTAAATGTTTTGTTTTTGTTTTGTTTAAGTGCAAAGTGTGTGTGTGTGTGAGAGTAGAAGTACTGATTATGGGGGTTGTGCGAAGGGGGTAGGGTTACATACCTGGAGAGTATGCGGTGGGTAAGTGACCTCATAACATGTTATGAGACCGCATACTTGTTATGCGATAATTTTACTCTGGTTACTCCTCGTTCACACTGCGGTGCCCTTTGCGATCGCATAACTAAAATGCGGTCTGCAAAGTGCACGTCCTCACCGCATTCCAGCCACCCATTTTTGCCAAACAATCTGTCCAGGTCTGCCACCACTATGTGATCCGCATAGTTAAAATGCGATCGCATATGTGTCGCATACTTCCCAGGATTTATTGTCTTCCATTTCACTCGCAATTTTAACCTGTTTTGTGATCTTTTGAATCACCTGCACTCTAACACACACTTTAAATTGCTCAATTAAATCTATTTAACAAAATATAAAATTTAAAGGACAAAAAGGGTGTTACCACACATGGGTTGCTTCCCATGAAGCGCTTGATTTAACGTCGCGACACGATGAAGTTGGCCTTTCTTTGGGTTCACTCATTGGTCAGGCATGGACCATCTTTGAGAGCCAATTGTTCCACCACATGTTTTTCTCCATCCGTTCCCAAGTAGTGCTTGACTCGCTGGCCATTTACTTTGAAGGTGCGGAACCCATCCTCAGATTCTAATTCCACAGCTCCAAAAAGGGATACATCCACTACCTTGAACAGACCAGACCACTTT
Organism: Nicotiana undulata; assembly: GCA_005239495.1. Lineage (NCBI taxonomy): Eukaryota > Viridiplantae > Streptophyta > Magnoliopsida > Solanales > Solanaceae > Nicotiana > Nicotiana undulata. The sequence goes on along the minus strand of ML290117.1, from coordinate 16,289 downwards.
GATTTGAGCTTGCCCGGAAACAATTAGAGCCTTGAGTTGAAGAGAAAAACCAAGTCACCCGACTTAAACTCCCTTTTCAGGATCTTTTTGTCGTGGACAAACTTCATCCTTTCTTTGTACACAACTGCACTTTCATATGCATGGAACTGGAATTCCTCCATTTCATTGAGTTGTGTTAACCTCAAATTTGCAGCTTCAGCCGAGTCCAAGTTCAACCTTTTTAGAGCCCACATGGCTTTGTGCTCCAGTTCTACAGGTAGATGACAAGCCTTGCCAAAGACTAACCGTTAAGGAGAAGTGCCAATAGGGGTCTTGTACGTCGTGCGGTATGCCCACAATACGTCATATAGCTTCTTTGACCAGACGATCCTGTTTGAATTAACAATCTTTGCTAGAATATTCTTGATCTCCCAGTTTGAAACTTCAACTTGGCCACTATATTGGGGATGATAAGGTGTGGCCACCTTATTATTGACGCCATATCTCTCTAGTAGCCCCGAGAAAGCCTTGTTACAGAAATGAGACCCACCGTCACTAAGAATGGATCTAGGAGTGCCAAACCGTGTGAATATGTTTTTCTTTAAGAACGCAGTCACACTTCTTGCCTCATTTTTTGGTAAGGCAATTGCTTCAACCCATTTGGACACATAGTCCACAACCACCAAAATGTATTACATACCACATGAGCTCACAAAGGGGCCAATAAAGTCAATGCCCCACACATCAAACATCTCGACCTCCATCACAAAGTGTATTGGCATTTCATGCCTCTTGGAGATTGATCCTTGCCTCTGACATTGGTCACAAGCCTTGACTATTTGATTGGTATCATGATAAATCGACGGCCAATAATAACCACATTCAAGTACCTTTGCCGCCGTTCGATTACCCCCATGATGACCCCCAACCAGTGATTCATGGCATGCCTTAAGAAATGGCATAATCTCCTCCTCTGGAACACACCTCGTAATGATGTTATCAGCACAAATGCGGAACAAGAATGGTTCTTCCCAGTAGTATTGCAGACACTCTCTCAAGAACTTCTTCTTTTGGTATGCTTCCAAGCCATCCGGAATGAGGTCACTAACCAAGTAGCTGGCAATATAGGCGTACCAAGGAGTAGATGAAGAAGATAATGCCAAGATTTTCTCATCGGGAAAGGCATCATTGATATAGAGATCTTCCTTTGGTCTTCTGTCTTCTTCAAGCCTAGAAAGATGGTCTGCCACTTGGTTTTCTGTGCCTTTGCGGTCCTTGACTTCGAAGTCAAATTCTTGCAACAAGAGGACCCACCAGATTAGTCTAGGTTTGGCATCTTTCTTCTCCATGAGATAGCGAAGAGCGGCATGATCAGTGTAGACCACCACCTTAGACCCCAACAAAAAAGCTTAGAATTTTTCAAAGGCATACACAATGTCAAGAAGCTCTTGCTCTGTCACAATATAGTTCACTTACGCACCATTGAGAGTCTTGCTTGCATAATAATAGGATGGAGAACCTTGTTGTGCCGTTGACCCAAAACTGCTCGAATTGCTACACCAATGGCATCACAGATGAGCTCGAATGGAAGAGACCAATCCGGTATGACAATAATTGGTGCCATGGTGAGCTTTTCTTTTAGCTCCTCAAATTCCTTGAGGCACTTTTCATCAAACATAAACTTGGTGTCTTTTTCAAGGAGCTTGCACATAGGATATGCAATTTTGGAGAAGTCCTTGATAAAGCGCTGATAGAATCCGACATGCTCTAGAAAGATTCGAATACATTTTACTGATGTTGGTGGAGAAAGTTTGGAGATGATTTCAATCTTTGCCCGATCAACCTCAATGCCATGTTTTGAAATTTTGTGCCCTAAGACAATGCTTTCGTCCACAATGAAGTAGCATTTCTCCCAGTTAAGCACAAGGTTGGTCTCCTCACATCTCTTGAGCACTTGTCTAAGATTGTCAACACAATGCTCAAAAGAGTACCTACCACCGAAAAGTCGTCCATGAAAACCTCTAGGAAATACTCCACCATGTCAGAGAAGATGGACATCATGCATCGTTGAAAGGTGGCCGGAGCGTTGCACAAACCAAACGGCATCCGACTAAAGGAAAAAGGTTCAATATGGGCAAGTGAATGTTGTCTTCTCTTGGTCCTCCAATGCTATATTGATTTGGTTGTAACCCGAATACCCATCAAGGAAGTAATAGAAAGATCTTCCCGCTATCCGATCAAGCATTTGATCAATAAAAGGCATAGGGAAATGATCTTTGCATGTGGAATTATTGAGATTCCGATAGTCTATGCATACTCTCCACCCAGTGACCGTCTGTGTTGGGATAAGCTCATTATTTTCATTGTGAATTACCGTCATGCCTCCCTTCTTTGGTACACATTGCACCGGACTCACCCATGGGCTATTCGCAATGGGGTAAACAACCCTGACATCCAACCACTTGATTATCTCTTTCTTGACCACCTCTTGCATTGAAGGATTCAATCTCCTTTGGTGTTTAACACTCGACTTGCTTCCTTCCTCCAATTGGATTTTATGCTCACAAATGCCGGCGGTAATTTCTCGAATATCTGCTATTGTCCATCCAATTGCTTGACGGTGCTCCCGCAATACAATCAACAATTTACCTACCTTCACATCATCCAACAAAGAGGAAACGATTACGGGTAAAGTATCATTAGAGCCAAGAAATTTATACCTCAAGTGTGATGGAAGTGGTTTGAGCTCAAGTTGTGGTGGCTCAATGATTGAAGGCTTTGTGGGAGGAGTGGCTCTATTCTCTAAGTCAAGAGAGAGATTATTCGGTGCATAAGTGTAGGACCCACATCCTTCCAATGCATTCACGGCTTCAACATACCCCTCTATGTCTTCACCATCAAAATTTACCAAGATTTCCGCCAAGGCCTCACAAAGGCATTCTTCCTCCATCTTCATGTCACTAGCATCTTCGACCTTATCAACAATATCTATGACCGAGATCCCTTCATATGCATTTGGCAACTTCAAACCTTTACTAGCTTGGAAAGTAACTTCCTCATCATTCACCCGGAACTTGATTTCATTTCATTCCGAATCCATCAAAGCTCTTCCCGTAGAAAGGAATGGTCTTACCAATATGATAGGAATTTCCTTTTCAACTGCACAATCAAGGATAACAAAGTTTGACGGGAGAAGGAACTTCCCCACCTTTACGAAGACATCATCAACAATACCCACGGGTCTCTTGATTGATCGGTCGGCCATTTGCAATCTCATACTAGTAGGTCTTGACAAACCCAATCCCGCTTGCTTGTAGATAGCAAGCGGCATCAAATTTATGCTAGCCCCATTATCACAAAGTGCTCTTGAAAAGTCTCTCAACCCAATAGTACATGGGATGGTGAATGCTCCCGGGTCTTCCTTCTTCTCAACGGTGGTTGTAGCAATAATAGAACTAACCCGGTGAGTCATATTCACCACTTCATTCTTTGTAGTCCTCTTCTTGGTCATCAAGTCCTTCAAGTATTTGGCAAACCCCGGCATCTCTTGGAAAGCCTTCAAGAATGGGATGTTTACCGACAATTTCTTCAAAATATCATAGAACTTCTCAAACTTGCCATCATCTACCCTTCTTGCAAGCCTTTGAGGGAATGGAGGAGTAGGTCGAGGAATTTGTGGAGGAGCTTTTGGGGTCTCCTTCACGTTTTCCTTAACCTCTTCATGCTTTGCTTCTTGGATTTTTACCTCTTTGGAGGGCTTATCACTTTCAACAACAACCGGCAACTCAACTTGTGCTTCCACTTCTTGATCAAGATTTTCTACATCAACCACTTGTTCACTTTCATCTTGAAGCACTTTCCCGCTTCTAGTGGTGTTGGCCATGCAATGAGAAGATGGTCCGCTTGCACCACCTTTTGGGTTGACAATGGTGTCACTTGGAAGAGTACCTTTTAGCTTGGGATTTTGTTCTCATGATAAATCTCTCATTTGTATCTCAAGCTTTTGAAGGGAGGCGGTGTGTGATCCCACTACCTCGGACATGTTTTTCATTGTTGTTTCACTTCGCTCTTGATTTTGCAAGATTCTCTCAAGCATCCCCTCCATTTTCCTCCTTGTAGTGTGAGGAGTTGGGATATTTCCCCCTTGGTGGAATATAAGGGTTGGAACTTCTGTTGGCATAATTGTTGTTGTTGTTCCAATTTTCTTGACTCGGGCCGCCTTGATCATTTCGCCAATTTTGTTGGCCTTGGCCTTGCGGGTTTGGCCTCCATTGGTTTTGTTGGAGGAAACCACCTTGAGAATTGTGAACATAATTGGCTTCTTCAAACTCCTGACTCCCCATTGATTGCACACATTCCACACCGTTTACCTTTTTTGTTTGACTCTCCGTCCGTGAACATCTTTGTCAACACATCAATGTTAGTGGCAAGACCGGCAATCAATTGGTCTCTCTCTTGATTGTCTTTAATCATGTTGGTAAGAGAGGGAGTACCATAGGAAATTCCATTACTAGCATCTTCCGAGTGCCATGCTTGATTATGCTTTGCCATTTTGTCTAGAATTTGAGTAATCCTAGGAAATGACTTGTCCATGAAGGACCCATCTGCTGCATTTTTAGCAATGGACTGGGATAGTGGGTCCAAACCCATATAGAATTTCTCCATTAAAATATGGTCCGAAAACCCATGATTTGGTGACCTCACTAGGTATAGCTTTAACCGATCCAATTCCTCGTGTAAGTGCTCCCCAGGCAGTTGCTTGAAGAAGAATATCTTATCTTTGAGCTCTGTTTTTTTTTGTGGGAACCATTGGGCTAATAAAGCACGGACAATCTCGGGCCAAGATGTGATAGATTTAGGAGGTAAGTTTTGAAGCACTTTTTTCGCTTCCCCCACCAAGGAATATTTGAATACCCGCAGCCTTAATGCATCATCCGACATGTTGTTTTGTTTGTGCATAGCGCATAAACCCAAGAAATTTCTAAGGTGTTGTGTCGGATTATCATCCGTTGAGTTTCGGAATAACCCTTCCGCCTTTAGCATTAGAATCAACCCATGCTCTACTTTGAATGTAGAGGCATCAACCCGCGGAGGGAGAATAGCATTGGAGTCATCAATATATTCCTCGATGTCGGCAAAAGGATTCTCCCCCTCATCATAATCAACATTGGCCATTTTCACCTAGTACAACAAACAAAGCAACCAGCGTGTGATGGAATAGAAGAAGATATAAAGTAAAGTGCACACTATCTAGTAATTTCAAAACCGTATTCCCCGGCAACGGCGCCAAAATTTGATACGCTCAAATTACACCTTAAAATAGTGTAAAGCAATCGATATCAAATATAGTAACCCAACAAGGTTGGGGTCATCCCACAGGGAATAGGTATGAAAAGTTTACTTGGGTAGTGTGAATCTTAACTTAAATCGTATTTCTATTCCGTTAGAGTAACAAAAGTATCGTAATTGATTGTGTGGTAATTTAGTGAAATAGTAACAAGTATGATTGATTAATGTTGTAATTAATTTGATTAACTAAACCAAGGTTGTGTCCCCTTCAATGAAGTGTAATGATATCGGCGTTAATATGATATATTTCTAATGGAAGGTCCTTTAGATTTGCAAATGATTTCTAAATGACTACCCAATATTTTCCAATAGTTGGGTAGTATTTCCTCTTTATGATTTTTCCAAATATAAAGGAGTTGCAATTAAGAGTAATCAATTAATCCCAAATAAAACTCACTTATTCCTAAGCGATTCTATTAAACAAGGTTTAAAGCCTTGAGTCTTTGATATTTACTTCTACCAATCCTAACTCACTTTTTCAAGTAAAGAAAGAATTTAATGGCACTTGTTTTTGCAACCACAAAAAGTAAATGAAGAATGAGAAATAAATATATATCAACCAATCATTATATATAT
>ML290117.1:0-10246 GCA_005239495.1 Nicotiana undulata | reverse complement strand
TAAATAAATATCAACCAACCATTATATATATATATATATTCAATGTTAAACACCCATTAACATAACACCCATTTAGGGTCCACAACCTTAGTATTTAATGCTAGATACTCATGCCAAAATACAAGAAGATAAGATTAATAAGTGTCATAAAGCTTACAAAAGTGCAAGAATCTTCACTCCTAAAGCTTCCAAAAGATGAAAATATTAAAGGCTTGGAATGTAGCGCAAAAACCAGACAAGAATGACCCACAAAACCCTAATAAATATATTTATAGTGGGCTAAAACTCGGGGTCTAAATCAGACAAAAATGCCCTTCCAGGTCAAATATGTGACCGCATTTCTGTCGCATAACAGACATGCGGTCCGCATTATTGACACGCCCATCGCATCTTTAAAACCCTAGTTCCGAGGCAGTCATCACATTCATTTTATGCGGTCCACATTGTTGATATGCAACCGCATAATGTCGTCGCATTTCTGATCTCAGCATTTGGTACAGGAGGTTTGCGATCCATTATGCGGCCCGCAAACCTGTTATGCGATCGCATAATGGACCGCATTCTTGCACTTGAAATTGGCCAAGTAGTCTGTTGCACTCTGCGATTCCCATGAGCAGTTTTCGGTCTGCATGTTGGATTTGCGGACCGCATTTTGACATCTGCGATAGCATATTCCTTTTTCTTGTCTTTTTCCGGCTTTTTGATTCCATTTCCACGTTCTTTGGTCCTCAAGCCGCGTATATTGAAAAACATAGAAATTACAGAAGTATAAAAGATAATTGCATTTAAAAGGAGCTAAAATCTAAGCAATTTGGTATTAAATGTGCCGAAATTCTCCGGCACATCACATAACCACAAATGCACATAGAAGAGTCAATTAATAGAGAAACGGGGCTACAATACACAAAATGATCGGCCGAGTCATTACATTCTCCCCTCTTAAACAAACGTTCATCCTCGAACGGATCTAGAATCACACTTGGAGTCTCAAATAGGTGTAGATATCTACTATATATCTCCTGTTCGGTCTCCGATGTAGCCTCCTCGATTGACTGACCTCTCAACTTAACCTTCACTGACGTTATATTCTTTGACCTCAACTTTTGAACCTGCCAGTTCAAGATGGCAATCGGCTTCACATCATGAGTCAAATCCCCATTTAGCTGAACCGTTCTGAAGTCCAAAACATGTGACAGATCACGATAATACTTGCTAAACATAGAAAATATGAAACATTGGGTGAACACCCGATAGACTAGATGGAAATTCATACTTGTAGGCCATCTATACAACTCTCTCAAGCACCTTAACGGGATCAATATAACGAGGGCTTAACTTAACCCTTTTCCCGAACCTCATCATACCCTTTATGGGTGAAAATCTAAGCAAAAAATTTTCACCTACCATATATACAACATCACAAACCTTCCTATCAACATCACTCTTCTGTCTGGATTGTGCTGTGCGAAGCCGCTCGTGGATCAACTTTACCTTCTCCAAGGCATCACGAACCAAATCAGTACCCAAAAACCTAGCCTCCCCAGGCTCAAACCAACCATCTAGAGAAAGGCATCTCCTCCCATAAGTCCTCATAAAATCCATTTGAATACTTGATTGGTAGTTGTCTGTTACATCTCGCATTTTCGTGCGTTAAAGTTTCGTCGTAAGTTAATCAACGTAAGTTCGAGAATGAGGTTATTTTGGGATTATAAGTATTATGATATTTCAAACACGTGTTAAGTGAATTCGTGAAGGAGAGAGGGCTAGCAAATCTAAGAAAATAAGTTTCGTCAAAGTTTGGCAATTTGGGATAAAATACTGTCCAAGCTATAATACCCCGTATTTATGGACTAGTTCCATACAAGGTACCACATGACCGTGATAGTAAATATGTACCAAGGGTGTTAAAAATGAGTGGTATTTTAAGTAATTTGAGATAATTCTTAATTATGTGGGTAATTAGTTAATAATTGGTTTAATGGGAAATTAATCATATAATTAAGGATTTGTGGATAATTAGTAGGTGGGGACAAAGCCCCCCACGTGAAAGCAATTGGAGGAAGTAATAGTGACTCTTGACTTAGGCAATTAAATTAGGATAACACATGGAATATTCTTAGCCATTCCTTGCAACAGAATATCCTAAACTAAGAGATCTCCATAGTTGGACTTTGTCATTTATTTGCCTTTGGTTCTCATCATCATCTTGATAAGCTTTCATTCATTTTCTTGTGTAAAATGTCTCGGCAATCCAAAGAAGAAGGATTCATAATTTGATTACAAATTAGTGGCTACTTCTCATAGAACTATGAATAAGTGAGATTAGAAAGGGGAGTTATAGAAAGGCAAAGCCAAGAACAAAGGCGAGGGAATTTGGAAATTCGTACGAGACTCCATATTATAATGCAATGGGATTTTCTGATTCTAAGGGAGTACAATGCAATATTTCTCAAGAATATCATACAAATTCTACTCCAGGTATGTTAAGGCTAAGCCCTTCCTTCATTTGGAATGATCTCGTAACTATATGTGTTTGATAACGAGGCATAAAGAGAAGTTCATACTCCCAAATTTATATACAATATGCTAGTCTCATAAGTTACAGTACTTTCCCTTATCGAGACTTCATATTCAATTTAGCATTGTCTTTGAGCAGGGGATAGTGTGTGTGTGTGTGTGTGTGTGTGTATATTTACCACCATCGAGCTATAATCGGTGGGCAATCCCCTATTGGGAAACCTCTAATGAAATGGTAAGTTATATACCGAACCTACTGTGGTCGAGCACCTATGAGCGAGCCCAATTGGTCAAGATACAGAGCCTAGTATGGACAAGTGCCTATGAGCGAGCCTACTATGGCAGAGCAATTATATATATATCGAGCCTTATAAGGCTGGACATTTGTTTTACTTACTATATTTAGAGAGTTTAGTCAGTATCAGCAGGCAAGTATACCTCCATATCATATTTGGCTCCCATACCTCCATATCATATTTGGCTCCCAGTTACTTTCAGTTATTATATTATCAATTCAATTTCATCTTTCAGCTATTTTATTTCCTTGCATACTCGGTACATTATTTCGTACTGACGTCCCTTTTTCTGGGGACGCTGCATTTCATGCGTGCAGGTTTAGACAGACAGACGGGTAGACCTCCTCAGTAGGTGTTTCCCGAGTTCAGCTTTATTGGTAAGCTCCACGTCCTTCGGAGTTGCCGGGTCTAGAGTTTTATGTATATACGTATATAGGTTATGAGTAGGTCAGGGCCTAGTTCTGATCACATTACATCCATCAGTAGAGGCTTGTAGACATAACCTGTCAATCAGTGCAGTATGTTGTGCTTGTAGGTGTCACGCCTCAACCTCGGCGGCGCGCGACCGGCGCTCAACCGAGTGAACCTGGTCGAGCAAGCCTATTAGACCTATCCAATCCGACCCATTAAGACTAAAAAAAGGGACGCATTATCATTTGTTAAATAGGGAAGGGACCAGATACATGCATGACCGTTGCCAATCCATTTGTTTTCATTATATAACATTGCGTCACAATTAAGTTCCAATAGTACTTACAATTTACAATTTAGTGGAAAGGTGGTTTTGAGAGTTAGCACTCCGATCCCCTAATAACTGCTTCTCCCATGTCTATTTATGTTATTGGAACTTGTCAGAGCGTTGGGTGGTGAAATTCGGAGTGATTTTGTACACATAACCCTTAAATGTGGATTTTAGCTTTTGAAATCAGGTCGTATCTAGAACTGTGTGAAGATGGATCCAGAATAGAATTCTGTCAACTCCGTTATCTCCGTTGGGTTATTTCAGGGTTAGGAGCGTATTCGGAATATGTTTTCGAGGTCGGTTGTGGATTTAGGGTTGAATTGGCGAAAGTTAGAATTTCAGCGATTTTGGCCGATAGGTGAAATTTTTATATCAATCTCGGAATGGAATTCCAAAAGTGATAGCAGGTCCGTAATGTCATTTATGACATGTGTGCAAAATTTGAGGTCATTCGGATGAGTTTAGACATGATTCGGTATCAAATGTGAATTTTAGAAATCTCATAAGTTCTTAGGCTTGAATCTATGCATATATGATGATTTTGATGTTAAGAGATGTGTTTTTAAGGCTCGGCCAAGGTTGAATGAGGTATTAGGGTTGGTTGGTTGTTCTGGTTGAGGTCCGAGCGGCCTAGGGTGTGTTTCGGGTGCCCAAGCGGGCATTTTTGGCCTACAACAGTTCTTTGTTCTCTGTGATCGCACGAGTACATCCGCGATCGCATAAGGTAAGTATGGGAAGTATGCGATTTGTTCTTCGCGATCGCGCAAGGACAATCGCGATCACAGAGTGAGGGAACCTTGGTCTTCGTGATCGCACATCGCGGCTCGCTATCGCATAGGAGATTCTAGGTCTGAGGAAGGGTCACCGTTTATTTTACGCGATCGCGTGGCCCTTTACACGATCGCATAGCTGTGAGGGAAGAAGGTCCGCGATCGCAGACCTGTAATTGCGAACACGATGAAGGGATTTTAGGCGCGTCGTGGAATACTCTCCGCAGTCGCGACTATGTGTCCGCGATCGCATAAAAGAAATACCTGGACAGTCTTTTAAAGACCCAAGTCCGAGGGTTTATGTTATTTTCACCATTTTTGAATTTGAGAGCTCGGGAGAGGCGATTCTTGGAGACTTTTGTACCTGGGAAACTTGGGTAAGTGATTTCTGAACTAATTGGATCAATTTTCATGATTCCTAACTTAAATCTAGCCTTTAAAATTCGAATTTGGGTGGAAATTTTGGGAAAAATTGGATGAACTTCATAGACCAATTTATTTGGTTTTGATTGGGTTTTTGACCTCCAAATTTACAGATTCTTATACGGTTAGACTCGTGAGTGAACGAGTGTCCGGAAAATATAATTTTTACTTGATAACGAGACGTGGGTCCAGGAGACTTTTTGGGCGAATTTCCTAATTTCGCGTATTAGCTTCGAATTAATTAGCTATTTTGATTCCTTAAAGTGTTATTTACATCATGCAATCGAATTTATTAGATTTGGGCCACTCGGAGTTGGATATTCCTGGCAAGAGCGTGGTATTGGGTTGAGTAGCGCAGTCGAGGTAAGTGGCTTGCCTAACTCTGTGTTGGGGACTTCCCCTTAGGCATTTTATACTGATTTTACTATGTGGACGCCGTGTACGTGAGGTGACAAGAGCGTACACGGGTCATTGTTGCTAAAATTCCACTTTTCCTTCCATTGCATAACTTGTTTTCATTCCTAAATTACTATTTCCTATCTTAACTGAGTAGTTAGCTTAAGATTTAGCATGCCTACCTGTCCTTACGTGATTTCCTCTTATTTGCTACTCATTGCTCCATGCTTAGGTAGTTTTACGTTATTTTTGCATGTTGTTTTTCTCGAACTATTTAATTAAGTTGTACCTGACATACTTTTGCATTTCATATTTAAATTGGGACTACGAACTGAGATCCGAGAGCTTTCTCCCTGTACTGCATTGCATATTTAAATTGGAACTACGGACTGATATCCGGGAGATTCCCCTTGTACTTCATAGCATATTTAAATTGGGACTACGGATCGAGATCCGGGAGCTTTCTCGCTGTACTGCATTGCATACTTACTCTGGAGATATATATGCTGTGTTGAGCCGAGGGATCTCTTTCTTTATTAATCCTTTCAGTTCCCATTTATTCTGTTATCATTGCTCATTTATATTTCACTGTTTAAACTTATAACTGACTTGTTTTTAAAACTTAGTAGAGCCTTAACCTGAGCTCGTCACTACTTGACTGGGGTTAGGCTTGGCACTTACTGAGTACCGAATTTGGAGTACTCACGCCCTTTCTAGCGCATGTTTTCCCCATGTGCAGATCCAGGTACCAGTACACATTACCGTGGTTAGGCGCATCATAACAACTGCTTAGGAGACCACGAGGTAATTCTAGTGCGTCCGCAGAATCTCATGAGTCCCCTTCCACTCCAGTATAGTTATAGAAGATATATATATATATATATTTATATGGATACAATTTTTCCTTATTCCTTTATATAAAGCTACAGTAGTACAGAGTTTGTGACGTTCCGGGTTTTGTGAAAGTAAAAGCTGTAAATTGCCGAGTGGCTAAGTTTTATAGCATTATTTCTTCTTTACTGTTTCTATTATTGTTTTGTCTTATTTTCCGCAAATTGTAGGCTTACCTTCGTAGAGACTAGGTGACGTCATGAGACCATTTGGAGGGTAATTCGGGTTGTGACAAGTTGGTATCAGAGCGTCTAGGTTCATAGGAGTCACAAGTACAAGCCGGTTTATTAGAGTCTTGCAGATCGGTGCGGAGACGTCCGTATCTATCTTCGAGAGGTATGTAACTATTAAGAACAATCATATTCTTTGGAATTCCTTATCGTGCTAGTTACTGTCATCAAAATTCTTAAACTCTATTCTATTCTTGCTTACAGATGGTTCGTACTCGTACCGGACGTACTGATGACCAGGCACCCGAGCCCCCAGCTAGAGCTGTCAGAGGTAGGGGCCGGGGTAGAGGATGAGCATGTGGTGCAACCTGAGCACAGTCTAGAGCAGAGGCAGAGGATCCCCCAGCAGCCACAGTTGGAGGGACAGAGGAGGTCCCCATTATTACTCCATCCCTTCAGAAGACATTGACTCAGTTCTTGAGTGCCTTCAATACTCTGTCTCATGCGGGGCTACTTTAGATAGCTTCAGCTACATCCCAGGCCGGGGGAGGGACACAGACTCCCGCAACCCGCACTCCTGAGTAGAGGGTTCATATTGGGCAGGTTCCAGAGTATATTCCTATGCCCCCAGCAACTCCAGCTCAGCCCGAGGCTAGGGCAGCTGTTCCTGAGGCAGAGCAGCTCCAACTCGAGAGGTACAAGAAGTACCACCCACTTGAGTTCAGCGGACTAGCTTCAGATGACGCCCTGTGTTTTCTTGAGGAGTGTCATCACATTCTCCGCACTATGGGTATTGTGGAGACGAGTAGGGTTTCTTTTACTGCTTTCCTGCTGGGGGGGGGGGGCAGCTTATTAGTGGTGGCGTGCTTTTGAGCTGGGTAGTCCGGACGAGGCAGCTTCACTTACTTGGGGTCAATTCTCCGAGATGTTCTTACTTGAGTTTGTCCCTCATAGCTCAAGGATGCTTGGTGTGCGGAGTTTGAGCAGCTACGCCAGGGTACCATGACTGTGTCAGAGTATGCAGTCCGTTTCAGCGATTTGGCTCGTCATGCGCCAGCCTTAGTTGCCACTGTCGGAGAGAGGGTTCGACGTTTCATTGAGGGGCTCCACCCCAGTATTCGAACTAGCATGTCCAGAGAGCTGGAGACAGATATCACTTAACAACAGGCCGTGAGTATCGCCCGGAGGATTGAGAGTATGTTAGACCGGGATAGGGAGGAGAGAGAGGCCAAGAGGTCTCGAGAGACTTGTCATTTTTCAGGAGCCCGTGCACCAGCAGCACGCTTTGGTAGGAGTTTTGTGAGTCGCCCCGTTCATTCAGCTCTTCTGGCAACCAATGGTATCCCAGCTCCTCCTAGACCTCAGGAGCCTTATTATGCACCACCAGTATCTCATGTGCCTCCTGCTCGAGGTGCTATCACTGGCGAGTCTAGCAGGCCAATTCAGAATCAGCAACAGCCGCCACACCCTCCGAGGTTTTTTTTTTGGGTGTGGTGACCCTCGTCGTGTGATTAGAGATTGCCCCAGAGCTAGGAGGGATGCACTACCTCAGACTTATCATGTTCCACATCTTCCACTGGGTCCTCCAGCTATTGTCCCAGCCCCAGCTACTACCCTACCTTCTCAGACAGCTCGAGGTGGAGGTCGGGGAGGTCGAGGTCGCCCTAGAGGGGGAGGCCAGGCCAGATATTATGCTCCTCAATCCCGTTCAGAGGCTGTTGCTTTAGATTCAGTCATTACAGGTATTTTCCCCGTTTGTCATAGGGATGCATCGGTATTATTTGACCCAGGCTCTACATATTCAAATGTTTCTTCTTACTTTGCTTCACATTTGGGGATATCTCGGGATTATTTGAGTTCCCCCGTATATATTTCTACTCCTGTGGGAGATTCTCTTATTGTGGACCGTGTATATCGGTCGGGCTTGATTGTTATTAGTGATTTTGAGACCAGGGCTGATTTACTATTACTCGGCATAGTCGATTTCGACGTTATATTAGGTATGGACTGGTTGTCTCCCTACTATGCTATTCTTGATTGTCACGCCAAGACCGTGACGCTGTCTATGCCAGGATTACCGAGGTTAGAGTGGAGAGGTTCCTTAGAGTATACTCCCCGCTGAGTCATTTCTTTTCTTAAGGCTCAGCGGATGGTTGAAAAGGGGCGTGATGCGTATTTGGCTTATGTGAGAGATGTTAGTGCTGAGACCCCTACAATTGAGTTAGTTCCAGTTGTTACGGACTATCTGGATGTATTTCTAGCTGATCTTCTGGGTATGCCGCCTGACAGAGATATTGATTTCGGCATTGACTTGTTGCCAGACACTCATCCCATTTCCATTCCTCCTTATCGCATGGCTCCTCCTGAGTTGAAAGAGTTGAAGAAGCAGTTATATGCGTTGCTTGAAAAGGGATTCATCAGGCCCAGTGTATCACCTTGGGGTGCTCCGGTATTATTTGTGAAGAAAAAGGATGGTTCGATGCGTATGTTTATTGACTACCGACAAATAGGGTGACAGTGAAGAACAGGTACCCGTTGCCTCGCATTGATGACTTATTTGATCAGTTACAGTGTGCCAGGGTGTTCTCCAAGATTGATCTTCGTTCGGGCAATCATCAGTTGAAGATTTGGGAGCCGGATATCCCGAAGACTGCCTTCAGAACCAGATATGGCCACTATGAGTTCCTTGTTATGTCATTTGGGCTGACCAATGCCCCAGCAACCTTCATGCACCTGATGCACATCGTATTTCGGCCTTATCTTGATAATTTCATCATCGTGTGATTACATTCTGGTATATTCTCGGTCCCAGGAGGACCATGAGCAGCATTTGAGGACCGTACTTCAGACATTGAGAGAGAATGAGTTGTATGCCAAATTTTCTAAGTGTGAATTTTGGCTTGATTCTGTGGCATTCTTAGTCCATGTGGTATCTTCGGATTGGATAAAGGTAGACCCGAAGAAGGTAGAGGCGGTGCAGAGTTGGCCTAGACCGTCTTCAGCTACTGAGATCCATAATTTCCTCGGTTTGGCTGGGTATTATCGCCGTTTTGTGGAGGGATTTTCATCCATTTCAGCGCCCATGACTAGACTGAACCATAAGAGTGCACCTTTTATATGGACTGAGGAGTGCGAGGAGAGCTTTCAGAAGCTCAAGACAGCTCTGACTACAGCTCCGGTGTTAGTATTACCCACATGTTCAGGGTCCTATACAGTCTATTGTGATGCTTCGAGGATTGGCCTAGGAGCAGTGTTGATGCAGGACGGTAGGGTGATTGCCTACGCGTCAAGACAGTTGAAGGTGCATGAGAAGAACAACCCTGTGCATGACCTCGAGTTGGCAGCGATTGTTCACGCCCTGAAGATATGGCGTCATTATTTATATAGTGTTCCCTGTGAGATATTCATGGATCACCGAAGTTTACATCACATATTCAGGCAGAAGGATCTATATTTGCGCCAGCGTAGGTGGTTGGATGTCACGACCCAAAACCGATCCAGGTCGTGATGGCACCTAACGGCGAGGTTAAGCAAGCCAACGTACAACTATAACAATAAAAGTGCGGGATACAATAACAACATGGGGTAAGCCCGTAGAAAAAAGCTGAACCACAGCTAGGCCCAATACATATACAACCCCGATAACTACAACAAGTGTGTGCCAGGACTAGTGTCACAGTGTCAACGGGCGGCTACATATATACAACTGTAGAAAATACATATACAAAATATACAAGCCGCAGTCTGGAACAAAGGACTGAGCAAAAATGAAACTAGGAGGCTCCAGAGGTGCTGTCAGGAGAACCCCAAGAAGACAGCTCACCGTGTGGAGCGACACCGCGGTCAGTATCTATAAACAAGCGGACGACCAGACAGACCAGCCTCAGTACCTGCACAGTCAAGTGCAGAAAAAGAAAGAAAGTGCAGCATGAGTACATATAAACGAATATGTACCCAGTGAGTATCCCGTCTAAACTCGTAAAGAGTAGTGACGAGAGGTAGAATACATACTCACTAAGGTCCAGTACATAAATAAATAAA
>MDKH01028467.1:0-27026 GCA_005239495.1 Nicotiana undulata | reverse complement strand
GCTATGGCAACATGTGAGCTAATTTGGATCAAACAATTGCTCAAGGAGTTAAAATTTGGTGACATCAGCCAGATGGAACTTGTGTTGCGATAATCAAGCTGCCCTTCATATTGCATCAAATCTGGTGTCATGAGAGGACTAAACACATTGAGATTGATTGTCACTTCATCAGAGAAAAGATACTCTCAAGAGATATTGCTACAAGATTTGTGAAGTCGAATGATCAACTTGCTGATATTTTCACCAAGTCCCTCACTGACCCTCGTATTAGTTATATATATAACAAGCTCGGTACATTTGATTTATATGCACCAGCTTGAGGGGGAGTGTTAGTTTAGTAGTCAAATAGGAGTAAATAACCTTAACCTTAATCCTATGTGTATTAGGAGTAGGACATGTATTATCTATATATAGTGCTCATTGTATCATTGTATTATGTGAATAAAAAATATTTTCCTGTGTATTCTCACAGAAAGCATATTTACTTTAGGTCTTATGTTTCCTAGGAGTTTTTTAGTTCTTGTTGTAGTAGTAGTAGTTGTTGTTGGTCTAAGATGAACTTAGTTGGAGGGGGATGGTCAATTTGAGAATTAATATAACCACCCCCAACTTGCTTGGGATTGAAGCGCAGTAGTTGTTGTATTCCTTAACATGCAGGATAAAGATCAGAGAGCAACAATAACAGCAATAAACATATTTCTGCACTAGATTCACCAGAACATTTGAAGTAAATGCATCAATTTCATAACCAGGGCCAAAGGAACTAAAATATAGCACAAGGGTACCTGCATGCGGGTAACGACAACCCATATGGGATTAGTCAGCAGAACATTAACACACCTGTAACATAGAAAAGAAAGGAGGTTCAGTGGTCACCATCCGCAAAGAAATCAGAAAAGTTTATTGGTAAACATGGGTGCTTTTACATTGGCCTGGGGATAGGAAATGGAAGAAATTTGTGCAATTGTGATTCCATATTATACCAAAAGACAGAAACTTTTGATTCCTTTTTATAGGCAACATGTAATGATGACAAGAAGAGCCAGAATGTAGTTGACTAGGTTGCATGTTGGACATTTACCAGGATCAGTCCACCAGGACAACCTAAGAAAGATATCAAGGCTACAAAAATGGTGGACATAAAATTCTAATACGCCACAAATAAGTAAATTACCCAGATAAAGCAGCCACCAGAAGTGATGAGAACATTCCAACCGATCCATCACCAATTCCTTTCTTCTTACCTTCAAGCGCAGCAAGTTCTGCTCGATTTCTGAATATTTGATAGAAGTAATAGTATACGCCCTGTAAACACAAATTTACAGCAACGTAAGTGAACAGAATTTTCATTACCAAACAACAAGCAGAGTGAGTTCATAAATTAATTATAGTTACAAAGAAATCGCCAAAGTATTCCAGCATTGAGGCCAGGAAAAACTAGCTGACTTTCACATCTCTAAGTTAACCATTTTGTTACAGGCATATGAGAACCCTATCAAAGCAAACATGTCCATCTATGCATTTATGCTCTGACCCAGTTCAATATAACAGGGTCCACCATACTCTACAAGTGACAATTTTGGAATGACCAAATACTGCAATGAAGATCCGTGAGACCGCACTATCGGGGTTGGGGGAGCGGGGTAGAAGAATAGTCATCAACCAAGAAGTCTATGGATTGCTCATTGAAAATCAACATCTCAACATCATCAATTTTACAGCAAACTTAAGAGGCCATGATAAGTCTGGGAGCATTCACCATCCAAAAGGGAAAATGAGTAATATCTAGCAGACACCAATATTACAGAATAAGCTTTGTTGAGTTTCAGTTGCAAGATGCATGAGCTGTTAATTAAGGAAGTCTAACCCAAACCCACAGTGCAGTAATTTTTTTTTCAATCAGTAATGACATAGTGCAGTAATTTATTATTTCATCAGTAATGACATAGTGCAGTACCTTTTTTTTCATCAGTAATAACAGAATGCAGTATTATCATACAACTCTCTCTTTCATGTTTTAAGGGTACCTCCAGCTCACAAACTAATGAGCAAGTGATCCTTTGGCCAAGTCAATCATTATTGTTCCAGTACATCAGTGTTAAGTGTTAACTAGACAAAGCATCATTGGCCTATGACGCCTACAAGTTACTCCCTCCGTTTCATATTAAATGAGGTACTTTCCTTTTTAGTCTGTTCCAAAATAAATGACCCATTTTTAAATTTAGAAATAATTCAACTTTAAACTCCTCATTTTACCCATTTTACCCTTAATGAAAAGTTTTTATAACCACACAAAAGTCATGGCCCCACAAAGTTTTACTCCTTAAGCTTTTAAGACTACAAATTTCAAAAGTCTTTCTTTTTTTCCTTAAACTCCGTGCCGAGTCAAACTACCTCATTTAATATGAAACAGAGGGAGTATTAATGATTTATAAGAAAATGTCTAATACAGTAATACTTACCGAGAGCCTAGAAGATAACTAGATTATTTTAAGTTTCAAAATCATTTCCGCTTTTGTTAGGACCCGTGCAATAAAGATGAGAAAGACGAAACAACTACCAGGTTAAAGGACTGCCAACTGCAGATAAGCTATCATATTCAGTATGCAATATTGGCACAGTTCCCAAAGACGAGGGACCACATATGAATAATTAGCTCTCCAACAACTTCTTTTCTCAAGTATTACTTCCGTCCCAATGTATGTGACAATGTTCGCATTTCGAGAACCAAACGAGTTGTTTTTTTACGGCAATTTTTTCATATGCCTTTTAAATATTTCAAATTATTAATTATTTTGACTTATATTACTTTTTAATTGTTCCCAACTATGTTAATTTTATTTTGAAAAACTTAAAACTTTTGATGTTCAAATACGCCATCAAAATTAAGAAGTTTGAATCTCACATAAATTGGGACAGAGGGAGTACTACTTATATATTAATAGACTGAAGTGGACTTGTTAGTTGTTAGATGACTTAACTGACCACCACTAATTTGGAATTGAGTAATGGTTCATGTACTGAGATCAATCCAATTCTCCGCTTAATATCTGATCATTCACATTTTGTATCTTCATTGATACAGAGAGCCAAAAGAGTTATCCCCAAAACAAGTATTTTAACCCGTGGGAAAAGGAAACAAAAGGGCATACCAGCAACAAACCGCCGAATATTCTGAATAAAGATAATTAAAGGCAGAGAACCCACACGGTGCACATTAGCAACTGGCCAAAAAACGAGAGGGATTTAAGACAGAAAAGTCTTACCTGGGAAGCAGCGGTGCCCACTAGCGACGGAGCTAAGCCACCGTAAAGCCGATCCCATCCTTCTTGCCTTACAACCTACAGATCACGTAGACACGAAAATTGTGAAACTGAAAGCTGACAAAACAAGAACAACTGAGGTAGAGTATTAATTAAAATAGATCTCATACAAATTTTTTTTTTTTACATTAAAACGATCAGAAGAAAGAGAGGGAAGCACCTGATACATTTGCTCTATTGTCCCAAGCTTTTGCTTCTCCTTCTTCGAATTCCTGTCCGTTTGCTGCCGCGTATTCACCTAACATCATCCAAATTAAATAAGAAAAAAAAAAAGCAGTTCTCTGATTTTGAATAATTGGAAAAGGGAAAAAAGAAGAAATGAAGCTAAGAAGAAGGGTAGAGAGGAGTAGAGAATAGATACGGTTTGGAGAGGATAGGTGATAAGCTGAGCGATGATGCCACCACCGGCACCGGCAAGCCCATTGATCAAAGCGTCCGACATCTCTTCCCTAAACAAACAATTTCAAGAAATAGTTAAAGAAAGCGAAGGGAAGAAAAGGGGGTGGTGGAGTTGTTAGGGGAAGGGCCCCAGCGTCAAGGGGTTAGGGGGAAGACTATCTCTGACTTTGGATGTAGCGAAGAAAGAGTAATTGAACAGATCAGAGTGATGGCTCGTTCGCTATCATTTTATGCTGGTGTTGTTGGGGGTGTTGGCGCTCCCTTTAAGAAAGAAGCAAGGGAAGTTTGTCACATTGGTGTGGGCTGGTTTTGGCCTTTGTAATGCTGCTGACTGCTACTGTTCCTTCTATTTCATTCCCACTTTCTCGGTTTACTTGGTTTCGTTTCCTTTTTTTCTTGTAGACAATGGGGGCATTATTGACTATTCTATAGGTTGTTTTGATACTAGTCTTAACTTTAGCTTTTCAAAACTATTTATAGCTTTAATTGATATTTATTAATTTGCGTGTGTGGTCCGTGTCACTTTTCGAAAAGCTTTTATGTGAAATTTTGAAAAAAATAAAAATTTTGACTTTAAATGAGGCTTGAGTTGACCACGGTCAACATTCTTGGTAAACGACCTCGGATCGGTATTTTGACGATTCCGGTAGATCATATGATTTTTTGGACACATACGTTTGGTTGGGATCCCAGGTGACCCAAGCGCGTTTCGGCGCATATGTGAAATATTGTGAAAAATGAGTTTTAGGTTGAAATCTTGATTTTTGATGATCGATTCGTGATTTTTGATGTTATTTTTATGATTTGAGCGAGCGAGCAAGCGAGTTTATATAATGTTATTGCATTTGTGTGCATGTTAGATTTGGAGCCCGAGGGTCTCAGGGGAGATTTGGATGTGTTACAGATGAGTTTGGAACAATTGAGTATCAATTGCGAGCCTCACATTTGCGATGTCAGGCTCGCAAATGCGAAGTGGGAAGTGGGGACTGGGGTTCGCATTTGCGATCTGGTCTGGGATCCCTTTTGCGGTCCTGGTATCGCATTTGCGATATTGTACCAGGTTGAGCAACTTCGCATGTGCGAAGTTTGGCTCGCCCTTGCAAATGCGAAGGTTATGTCGCATTTGCTACTTTTGTGTGTCTGAAGTACTGATCGCATTTGCGATCAGTGTTTTGCATTTGCAGACATCACAGTTACAAACAAGAGTTCACAATTGTGACGCCTGCAGCTGGGTAAAATATGGGAAAGTCGGGACATAGCTCATTTTACACCTTTTTTCAACCCTAAACATTTTATAGGTGATCTTTGAAGAGGATTTGCTTCCCAAATTCATTGGTAAACACCTTTAACTAGTTTTCAATCAATTTCAATTACTTTTTCATGGATTTCATCATCAATCCATAAATTCCAAGGTGAAAACTAGGGATTTTGGGTAGAATTTAGGGATTTTATAAAATGAGATTTGAACCTCAAATTGAAGTCGAATTTCGAAACAAATAACATAACCAGGGTACGAGGGTGCATGGGTAATCGGATTTTGGTCCAAATCTCGGATCTCGACCAAAGGGGCTCGGGGTTGAATTTTGTTTACCTTTTTAAAAATGATCAAAATTGAACCTTTTTCATTCGTGGGTAGTTCCTAAAGCTTATTTTTGATTGTTTGATTGATAATTAGCTAGATTCGACTGGTTGGGAGGCTTCTAAAGGCAATACCGTGGTTGATTGTTGAATTGATTCCGGAAGGATGTAAGTGTCGTGGTTAACCTTGACTTGAGGGAATTAGGACTAGATTGGTCTATGTGTTGCTTGATTTTATGTGTGGGGACGAGGAATGCACAAGGTGACGAGTGTACATACATTGTCATGGGTTAAGCATGCAGGATGGGCTTTTAATTGTGTATCTTAGTTACATCATGCCTTCTTTTACTCCGTGCTACTATTCATTTCATGCCTTCATTGTTACTTACCCTTATTTGTTAAATACATGACTTCTTGTTACATGCTCTCTTTAGCTACTTGTTCCACACACCCATATTTTTACTTGTTTTCCGTTTTACTTGTTCTATGCCTTTAATTGCCTATTTGCCTTTACTTGCTTCTATTCTGCTCTAGTTAGTTATATTGGTTTGCCTTAGAGTATTTACTTGTTTTGGTTTCTTTCTCTTATGTTGAGAGCTACACCATAGTTGTTTGTAGTATCGATATTGTTGTTTGGGATCGGGTTGCACGCTGCAACGGATATTGACATATTATTTTTTGGGATTGGGTTGCACACCGCATGTGAAGTTGATATTGTTGTATGGGATCGGGTTGCATGCCTCAACATATATTGGTATTGTTGTTTGGGATCGGGTTGCACACCGAAACAGATATTGATATATTATTGTTTGGGATCGAGTTACACGTCGTAATATTATTGGTATTGATATGATATGTGTAAATCGAGTTGCGTGCCTCAACGAAGAAGATATATTCGACTATTCTTGACTGTTGGTTCCATATCCGTGTTGTACTGTGAATTTGAGCATATATGATATTCTGGGGCCTTCTGTTATGTTATTTCTGTTCTGATTTTCATGCTAATTATAGTTTCTCTATTATGTTATTGTTGTCACCTCTATTCGTACAGGTTTATAGTGAGTGCCCTGTTATAGCTTCGTCACTACTTCGTCGAGGTTAGACTTGATACTTACAGAGTAAATGGGGTGGTTGTACTCATACTTTACTTCTACACTTATCCGGGTGTTGGTCCTAGTGGCACTTAAAGGAGATTGCTCGAATCTGACTCATTCAGGAGACTTAATGTAGAGTTGCACGACATTCACAGTCCTTGAAGTCCCCTTCCCCTTTTATCATATTTTACTATTTATCAAGTTTTAGAAATTTGCGTTTTATTACAGATCATATTTGTAGTATTCTAGTCGCTCATGTACTTGTGATTCCGATTTTTTGGGAATAGTATAGACTGTGTTACTTATGTAATTATCATATGTATTTTAGAGTATCAGTTGTTAATTTTTATTATACCGCTTTAAATTGCTAAAATTGGTAAATTCATTATCTAATGTTGGCTTACCTAACAAGTGAATGTTAGACGCCATCACGGACCCGTGATTGGGATTTCGGGTTGTTTTGGCAATTTGGTATCAGAACACTAGGTTGCCTAGGTCTCATGAGTCATGAGCAAGCTTAGTAGAGTCTGGAGGATCGGTACGGAGACATTTATACTTATCTCCTATAGGCTATAAGGCTTTAGGAAAACTTCACTTCTTTCTTTCTTTATCATGAGACTTTATCCTATCATTGGGTTTGACTCGCTCTATTCTTGTTCTCTCACAGATAGTGAGAACACATACACATCCACAGCGGATCAGGAACTGGAGCCCCGAGTTGTAGCCACTACCAAGGGTAGGTGTCATGCCCCAATTTCGGGGAGCGCGACCGGCGCTTAACCGAGTGAACCCGGTCGAGCAAGCTTGTTAGCCTTTCCTACCCGTCTCCTTTTCGCCCCATGATTAAGTTATAACATCGTTTATTAAGTTAGTAGGAAATAAAGCAAAAGTGTACGCACATAATATTAATCCATTCTTCCTCATATACCGATTTCCAAAAGTTAGGTTTTCCAAAACATACATGCTAATTACAATCTTGGTAAGATGGAATTACAGTTACAAGTTAACCCAACAACTACCCAACAACATACATGACCCACATGAGAGTCTACAGAGCCTTCTAGGGATAAGGAAGACAAACGAAATCCTGCCGGCGACAAGGCCCTGACTATACCTTAAAATGTGACAACATAACCAAAAGGATAGCAACGTAATTACACATGATCCCGGGAAGAAGCGGGGCTCACCGAGACAACTGTGGAGGGAAGGAGAGGCACCACTACATGCGATCAGTGCAACCTACTACAGAGCCACCTACATCCATTTAAAAGATGTAGCGCCCCCGGCAAAAGGGACGTTAGTACCATCGAATAGTACTAGTATGTATGAACAAACTTTACTCTAAGTAGAATAAATAGTAAACAAGTAGGAAAACAATCACAGAAATCAAATAACATTATACCAAAATCAAGGAAAACGAATGAGAGTCCCATAGCATTCTTGTTTCATCTTTTCATCCTTTTGATCAATTAGCCTTTTAGTGCCAAGTGCCACCACTTGTATTACCATCGTGTATTTCTTACACGGAGTCCGGTCTCGGCCCGACCGACTAAGCCATCCTAGTGAGACATATCCACCATCGTAATTTATATCCATATTTCGATGTAAATACCACCATGAACACAGCATGGAGTCCGATCTCGGCCCGATCGGCTAGGTCATCTCACTTTGGACATAACCTCATCAATTAATTATTCAGTTCGTGTTCCTTTCTCCTCAATTATCACATAGTCCTTAGCACATGGATACATTTGGCAGCTAAGTTTATTTCCCTTTTTATTCATTTAGTGACACTCTTCCTTGTAAAGATAAGTTCCAACATATGATAAATCATACTCATAATAGGATAAGCATAAAGAATCATAATTTATCATTTCAAGTAACATGGAGGCATGAGAGATAATTAAGACAATTAAGGAATAGAAGTTTTCCATCTTAACACATTGAGACAATCAATTCACATAGAACCAAGCAAGGGGCTCATACCAATTACTCGAACACCAATAAGTCAATCCTACGAAGGTCAGAGTTATCCATACATACCTCGACTGGGTGTTTATCCCTAATTCCTACGACGACTTCCAGAATCCTTCCCCCTTTCCAATCTATTCAACAAAATAACACAATTGAGTCTTAATTAGGAATTTGATCATAAACCTAGCTTAATTTAGCATTATACTCCCATTACGAATTTGCTAAAGTCCCATCCCACATTTCTTTCTATCTTTGCCTTTACTTACCCACACATAACCTAGAATCCCTATGCATGCAAGGTCCCTATCCTTACTCCCCAAGAACTATTCACCCATGGCCCACTTTAACTACATCAATATAATTAAGAGTTGGTGCAACAGAAACTTACCTCTTTGAGTGAGTAAAATTTGATCCTTATGTGATTATTTCCAAGCCCTTGGTGATGATTGTGGAGGAATCTTGATGATATGGGAATCTTCTCTTACACTAGGACCTCTCTCCCTTACTTTGAAAGTCAGAAAAAATAGTTTAGAAAGGGTGGGGAAGTGTTTTATATTGATTTGGGGTCGGGTTTAAAATTAGAAATTAATGCAGCCCGCAAACCTGCCGCATAAACGGCCTCAACTAGGGAAAAAAAGAAACAAATTGTCCGAGTATGCGGCCCGCATACCTGTTCTGCGGTCGCATAATGCGCCGCAGAACTCCCCTCGCAAAACACCAAGGCAAATATGCGATGGATTATGCGGCCCGCATATCAGGTATGCGATCACATTTTGGGCCGCATAATCACCCTCAAATTGGCCAGCAATCTGGCCCACTCTACGGCCATTATGCGGTCCGCATAGTGGTTCTGCGACCGCATAGTGGACCGCAGATTGGCACCTCTTTGCGAATTTTCTTCCTTTAAGTCCGTAGGGTATTTTTAATCCAAAAAAGTACGAACCGCGGCCCGCAAGCTCGCCGCAAAGAATTTCTACAACTATAATCACATAGGAATCCAACTGGGTATCATTTTGGCTACGAATTTTCACGGGTCCTTACAGTAGGGGCCGGGGCTGAGGTAGGTCCAGAGGCAGGGGTAGAGCTCAGCCTAAAGCATGCACAACAACACCTATTGCAGAGCCTCAGATCGAGAATGGGGAGGAGGTCTTTATTCAAACCGTGCCAGTTGGACCAGCTCCGGTTCTAGAAGGGTTCATTTCTACCCAGTGCTTCAGGACGCCCTAGTTCGCTTAGTCGGACTTATGGAGAGCGTGGCCCAAGTCGGTGTGTTGCCTATGGAACCAGCTGTCTCTTAGGTCGGGGGAGGAGCCCAGACACCCGCTACTCACACTCCAAAGCAGATGGCTCACGTATATTAGAATCTGACAGTTCAACCAGTTAGAGCAGTTCAACCTGTTATTGCTACATAGTCCAGGGAGCGACCCGCTATGTCGTTCGAGGGGCTGAAGAGGTTGGACAAGTTCACCAAGTTGTTTCCTATTTTCTTTGGCGGTACCCCTTCTGAGGATCCCTAGGAGTTCTTAGACCGTTTCCATAAGGTCTTGTAGAGCATGGATATAATGGAGTCCAATGGAGTTGACTTCCCAGTGTTTCAGATGCATGGCTCCGCCAAGAGGTGGTGGCAGGAGTATGTTTGGGACATACCAGCAGGGTTACCTCCTCTCACTTGCGCTCAGTTCTCACATCTATTCTTGGAGAAGTTCATCCTCTTCACTCAAAGAGAGGACTTTCGCAGTCAGTTTGAGCGCCTCCAGCAGGGTAGCATGAACGTTACCAAATATAAGACCAAATTTGTGGACTTATCACTGCACTCCAAGCAGTTATTTTGATTCCTACAAAGAGGGAGAGGGTAAGGAGATTTATAGATGACCTCACTTACGGTATCAAGCTTCAGATGGCCAGAGAGACTAAGGACGATATTTTATTCACTCGAGTCGTGGAGATCGCTAGATAGATCGAGAGGATTTGGGGTCAGGGTAGAGAGGCGACATATGAGAAAAGGCCTCGTCATTCTGGTAGTTTCACTGGTACCTCATCTGGAGGCAGGAGTTCATTTGGTAGAGACCATCCTATCAGGCCGGTTCAGTCAGCACTTCAAGTATCACATGGTACTTTGGGCACTCGTGGTTCTTATGGGTCTTGTCCTGAGCAGCTAGCCTACAGTGCACCTTCACCTCCCATCAATGCACCATCGATTCAGAGTTATCACGTCGGTTATTCACACTGTTAGGGTTAGTTCCATATTTAGCAGCCACGTCAGCAAAGAGAGTGCTTCGAGTGCAGAGGTATAGGTCATATCAGGAGGTATTGTCCCAGACTTCAAAGTAGTATCCACATCAGGGTACTCGTGTCATGATTCCGGCACCTGTTGTTCCACTGCTCGCTTAGTCAACTAGGGGCGGTGGTCAAGTAGCTCGAGGTGGTGGTCAAGCCATCAGAGGTGGAGGCCATGGAGTAAGAGGTGTTGACACTCAATTTTGACCCTCCATATTTAAGATTAACTTCTGCAGGCTTCCTAGTCATAAAATAGTAAAATATATAGCATTTTTGCACATTTTAACTTTAATGCAATTTATTGATGATTATTCCTATTTTTACAAAATAACAAAATACTAGAATTTTTATCATTTTATTTGCAATTAGTAAAATACTATAATTTTTGTGCATTTTTTAAATTTTAAAATAATTTATCAAATAGTCGTCCTATTTTTCAAGTATTAGGATATTCTATCAATTTATTATCCTTTTATAAAATAAAATAATAATTACTATAATATTAATGTAGTAGTTAGCATTTTAATAAATACTACAAGTCATATTCTCTATTAAGTAATTATACTTTAATTTTACAACAGTCTATGAATGTCAAGACCCAAAACTCGTAATAGGTCGCGATAGCGCCTAACGCCGCCGTTAGGCAAGCCCACAAGTGAACCTCCAATTTAGTTATCCCTATTTAACTTTTAAAACAGAAGTTTCTTTTTCTTTAAAAGACCGAAATAAGTAAGATCTCATGCAACTGTACATACTCTTTTCGCAAAAACATCAAGCATGAGAAATACATGAACCATTGTGGTAGTAATGATAAGTGCAACAGTACATAAATGCTAGAAGCCCCCAAAACCCTGTGTCACAAGTGCATGACCAATCTAGAGAATGTACAAAACTAATAAAACTGTTATATGAAGGGTAATAGACAAAAATAATAAACAAGGTAGAGGGAGACTCCGGTGCTACAGATTGAAGCAAGGCAAGAAAGTCACCACTAAGTCTCCGTAGAAGTGCTACTACGCGCCCCTGTGACCACTGGTAGTACCTGTCTCAGTACCTACACATTCAGTGCAGAAGTGTAGCGTGAGTAAGTAAAACAACGCGTACCCAGTAAGTATCTAGTCTAACCTTGAAGAAGTAGTGACGAGGGGTCGACTTGACACTTACTAGCGATCAAACAGTAATAGAAATACATAAAGTAGACATGGAGAATGTACAACAAGTAGCAACGAAACAGATAAAAACAATTACACTAATTCCCTACATAAATCTATATCAAATCACCAAACATGTCATAACCGGCCTTGAAGGCGCTAACTCAATTGTTACCAAATCAAATCAAGTCTCAAGTATTAAGCACGAAGCAGCCGAGGCGAATGTCCCGATCCCATAAGAGTAGATATATTTACCTCGCTCGCGGAATTACATGCGAGTCGAGAAGACACGGATCCATAGTTCATCAAATATTTTCCAATTTTTCCAAAGTAAGAGGCTAAATCAATATCCTTATTCTAATCCTTAATATCATTCATAATCAAGGAAATCCATACACAAGATAGAGATACAAATAGCACAATTAAGACATGATGTGAATCTAAGTCTACCCGGACATAACATGAACATAACTACGTACGGACTCTCGTCACCTCGTGCGTACGTAGATCCCCACAATAAGTATCACGCAAAAATTAATAAACCTAAGGGGATAAGTTTTCTCTTACAAGGTTAGGCAAGAGACTTGCCTCGATTCCAAGTTCTCAAGCCGGCTCTTTAACCTAACTAGAACTCTTCAAACCACACAAAGGACTCCAAAACTAATCAAAGTCGTATAAACTAATAAATATATGCTCAAAAGTTCATAGTATAGCTATTAGACTAATTTCCCAACCAAATCCGGGAAGTCCATAAAAATCGCTCACGGGCCCACGTGTCTGAATTCCGAAAATTTTCGAAGATAAATGGTACGCATGACCTTACAAACTCAATGTATAATTTATTCCCAATTCCATAATCAATTTCCTCGTCAAACCTCATTTTTACCAACCCTAGGTTCCAACAAAATCCCACAAAATTTCCTTTAATTTCATGTTAAATATACCCATAATCCGTGTATAACTCAAGAATCGATAAGGGTCACTTAACTCTTGATGTTGATGAAAATCCCCCACAAAATACTCTCAAATTTGTCCAAGACCACGTGGAAAATGAGAGAAATGAGACTAAGTCACGTATAAAATCAAGTTTGCCCAGTTATTCCTTCTTCATGATCGCAAAAAATGCCCCGCTGCCACAACAAAAAAACCTTTTGCATTCGCGACTAGGTGATCGCGTTCGCGATGCATCACTACCCAGCCTTGCGTGTTTGCGATCACCAGGTTGCATTCGTGTAGGCCGAAGGCCCCCTTCCCATCTCCTTCATTCCCTCCTTCGCGATCATGTTGGGCCTCCGCGTTCACGAAGCACTACCAGGACAACTTCGTGACTGCGGACCTATATTCGCGTTCGCGAAGAGCAATCAGTTGCCCCTCTAATTTTGTTTTTCGCGATTGCGGGACCATTGATCTCATCCAAACCCACACCACAATTAAGTAGTGGGGCGGTCGATGCAATAATAAACTCAACTAAGGTCGGGATCGAATCCATAGGGAGTTAAAATAGGGATTAGGTGTAACGACCCGATCGGTCGTTTTGAGCTCTAGCGAGTCGTTTAGTAGTATGAGGTCATGAGCAGCTTCGTTTCAGGTATTATGACTCGTGGGCGTGGTCGGAACTAGATTTCGGGAAGTTCGGAATCGAATTGGAAAGAAAGTTCTTATTCCGGAAGAGAATTTTCACCACTTTCTTGAGTAACTGCTTTCCTGATAAAAATGTGGTTTATTTGTGTGAATATGTGTATCTATGGGTACCTGAGTTGCAAGTATGATTCACGATCAGGATAACCTTATCATTTATATATGACCGCGTCGCATGATCGATTCACGAGCGGGGAAAATAGATGCATCTATGGTTCGACCCTTCGGCAGCGCACATTTTATTATTGTTGATCCGCACCGTTCGACCCTCGGCATTTCTTGCGCATGATATTTGCTGCGTACTTTATGTAATTATTTCCTGCTTATTGGCCTGTGAATCTTAAATTGTTAACCAAAATGACAGAGACTTAAAGCGTTAAATGTGAAAGAAGTTGATATTTCTTATCCCTAATTTTATTAAATTGCCTATGATATTCATGCTTAGTGTCTCACTTGATCATACTAAATTGCCCTCTAACAAGTGTCAAATTCTACCTCTCGTCACTACCTCTCTGAGGTTAGGCGGGATACTTACTGAGTACACGTTGTTTTTGTACTCATGCTACACTTTTTGTGTATTTTTATTGCACATGTACTTTCACAGCAATATGGCTGACTTGGAGACTTAGACAAGCTGCATCATCTAGAGATGACCCGCAGCCGGCAAAGTCATCCTCTATGTATTGTAGTTTTATTTTTAAATCCCTTGTCCAACTTGTATTTCGGACAGACATTGTAGTATCTGTATAAATTCTTAGAAGTTCGCTCATGCACTTGTGATGTCGGGTTCTGGGATGTGTTTGGGATGTATTTTATTAGAAAATTGATATTTAAACTATCAAATTTATTGTTGCGGATTTTATTCGATTACTATTATGTAACGATTTCCAAATATTAAAACATGAATTTAACTTAAACATTTAATGATTGGCTTGCCTGACAATGGTGTCCGGTGCCATCACAACCTTATGGATTTTGGGTCGTGACAACTTGGTATCAGAGCCCTAGGTTCTATTAGGTTTCACGAGTCATGAGAAAGTCTTGTAGAGTCTTGCAAATCGGGACAAAGACGTCTGTACTTATCTTCGAGAGGCTACATGGCTATTAGGAGTACTTCCCTTCTTGATTCCTCATCGTGCGATTTGATTCCTTCGAGGCTTATGCCTACATTTCTTCTTACTCAATCTTACGCGTCGCGAAGTGCTTGCTATAAATCGGGAATTGAGGAATTGTAATGTACCTCATATGGGGTGCGAGATGTTTCTCCCTGCGAAGTTGATTGGGTCTATTGTCGTTGCTCTGCGAAAGGATATTATGTTGTTCAGCTCCGTAGCTGTGTTTCTAAGAGCGTTGAGGCTATGTTCAGGTTGTTATGATGCTTACGATTGGCTATCATGCGGTGTGGATATGATGGTAGAATGCTTGCCCATATGTCGGGGTAATGAATGACTTGAAGGAAGGTCTTCTCAGAGCGTGATTTCGAGATTTCAGTATTTTAGTTCCGGCGGAGGAAGGGAAATTGGACTATGAATGTTCAAGTTTTGGGTGATGGAGTAATAAGACTTGGTGTTTTCAAGTGAGGTGGAATTTTCAACGGTAATGTGATATCGTCGCATTTGATCGAGTAGAGTATGTTAAGTTCGCGGGTGCTATAGTTTCTTCGATTGCATGGTGTGCGGTGGTTCAGTATTGAATAAGTATTGCTAATGAAGGCAACTCGAGAAAGATGATCTTTGGAGAGTTTGAAGTTGTGGTGACCGGCTGGTTTAAGAGCTGCAGAGAATGATATTGAATTGAGGCAGCATACGATGAAGGAAGACATGCGAGAAGTGTCAGGCGGTGGCTAAATTTCTAAAAGGCCAGGCGTAAGAAAAGGAATTCAGGTAGTGCTTAAAGGAATAAGTTTAACTAAAGTGGGAGAGTGGCAGTGTAGCATACGAGTTCAGTGGTAAGATAGCTGCCTATCTTGAGGAGAAGTTTGGAGTGATTTGAGAATTTCAGTGGACGATGATTGGGTCCATGGGCTTACATTGAAATGTTGATTATTTCGGCGGAAGGTTGGATACAACAGAGAGGAGTTGTTAGGGATGAAGAATGGTGCAATATGACGGTGAATTTGAAGATATTATAGCGCATTTAGTAGATGTCCATGAGGAGCGGACGTACTAGTAAAGTTGGTGGATGAGAACAGGCTTAGGATGGGGTATTGATGTTGTAGAGATTGTGTAGTATAACGTTGTTGGAAGGTGTTAGATGTAATTTTCACAGGTGGGTTATCTCCTGTGAGCAGGGTAGCGGTCGTGCGGTTGGCAAGTTTCTGCGAGGAATTCTAGTGGCTATTCGGTAGGGGGGGCCGAACATGTGAATAATGCTAGAGAATTTGAGTATTCATGGAGTGCTAACAAGAGGATTTAGAAGGATTTGATGGGTTGGTGGAGCAAGATCATGTCAGCAATGAAGAAAGAATTCCGGTGGGGTCCAGAGTGGTGCAAGGAGTAGCTTCAAGCTAAGTGGGAGAGTCCTACTGCCTGCAATTGGGTTGTAAGATTATCTTCTCATGGGGTTGCGGATTATCGGCATATTGGCAAGTTATTACAGCTAGGGGAAAGGAGTAAAACTGTAATTGCGCATGGGATTTGGCAAACGTGTGCAAAAGTTGGCCCTATTGGACCAGGGTTAGGCTTTGGAGGACCCATAATTTATGCTTAACACATAGGCGAGTTGTAAGGGTAGTGACTCAGTAAAGTGCTTCATTGAAAGGGTGTTCGTGTGCTAGAGGAGCCTTGGAGTTGATTGTATTCAGATCCAAGTCAGAGTGGGTGACTCTCAATGGTGGTCCTAATGAATTCGAAGTTAAGAATGCGGTGTTGAAGGGTTTCAAGCAGTAGTATGATTAAGATTAAGCTTATGCAGCGTAATATCTGAGAAAGGGAAAAGGGTTGGAGTGTTCTATGTTATTGTCAGCGTGCATGGTAGTATTGGAGGAATGAGAGAATTAAACTCTAGATTTGGAGAAAGATTATCAAGATGGGTATATCGGTCAAAGTTGTGAATGCGCACAAGGAGGGTATGAGACGGTTTGTGAGATTGAGACAGCATCTCCTCGTGAGTCAAGGCCACTCGGGATGAGTGAGAATTGAGTTCGTTATGTGTTGAATGGGGTTACTATTATTTTGAGGCTATTAAGGATAATTAAAAGAATATAGATTGATTAGCCATGGTTGAAATGGCGCATGTGAGGCATTGATCAGTTCCTTCAGTGTGATTAAGTTATGTATGTGGTTGGTGCCGGTGTATGCGAGGCATGTTGGCCGCCGTAATAGATTTTACCTGGAATATTCAAGTTTTATGGCTTGTCAAGTGTAGGCGGATTCCCGAAAAGATTAAGGTAATATAGGCTATCCCTTGAGGATTTGCATGTTTTGTGATTATGGGGATTCACTCGTGTGTTGTGATGGTCCTCTTGGATTGAGGTAAGTAAAAGGTTCCTATATGATGAAGTGTTCACCCTATTAGTGGTTCAGGAGTTATGATGGAATTTTTGCGCTATTTTATATTGGCATGTTAGGTGCAGTAAGCAGTATGGAATTGGAAGTAAGGATCAAGATTGCGGTTCGGTGTTAACAAGGATGTCATGAGCTCGGATAAGCAAGAACAAGGGATTTGAATGTTTAGAGTAAGCTGGTGTTGTCTTCAGTGTCATCTGAGATCGGTGTTTGGTGAAAGAGGCTTTGTATCCTGGTTATGGGTCCTTGAATTGTTTTACTGAGTTAGCGTGGTCGGTGGTATGGATGTGCAGACTTGTTACCTTGTGTGGAAGGACGTTGGAGCATGACCACAGGAAGATCGTATGAGTGTGACATGTAGTCACTTAATAGATTGAAGACTTAGACTGAGTATGCAGAAGTGTAATATTGCTTATTTGAGAATTTATGCCAGGAAGGCGTTCGGTTCAGTAGGTTGTGGATTGTGGGGTGTCTGTCCCGGCTATGATGGTTGTTCTTGCGTGTTATGAGAAGAAGTAGGTTATTATGGACCCAGGTAAAGCTATTAGCCTAGTTCGGTGTGAGTAGGATCGGCTTGAGGGTTGTGAATGGATTCGAATATGGTTGTGGGCCCCATGTGAGTCAGGTGTGTTCATTTCAGTATGGCGCTTCTCAAGGAGGGGTGTTGGTATATCAGATGTTGTTCCGTCTTCGTCGAATTCATGTAATATTATGATTGTGTCGTGTGGGTTGTGAAACGGCTTTATAACTTTCTATGTGCTGAGTTTTCGCGTAGTGATGATGTGATGTGAGCAGAAGAGCTCTTGAGATTCAGAGTATATATATATTGCACCTCAGTTGTGCTTAAGTTTTGTAGCATATGGCTCTATCAGTCTCCCCAAGATGGTATTATGCACTTAGTGTGCTTGTGACCGATATTCGATATTTTGTGGTAGTGAGCAATTCAGCTCGATGTGTATCTCCTTATGTGAAATTTATGTGTAGATCGGGTGGCACGCCGCCACGGGTATGTTATTTTGGATCAGGTTGCATGCCGCAACAACGTGATGTTGAGTAAGGTTCCTATATTTAATTTTTTTTTCTTGTGTTTTACTTCCTATTTTCTGAGGAAAGTCCATATTAGTTGCGTGAGTCGAGTAGTCCCTTTCTAAGTCATTTCCTCATGCATCATGTTCGAGTTGAGGCCTATTGGCGCATTGTGGCATCATGTGAGACTGTTAGTCATGTCTGGGGTGATTTATTTCCTGAGCAGTTCATACTGAGTGAGAAGAGATTATGGTATCAGGGATCGGTGCGATGAGGTTTTGTGAAGTACATTAAAGGACAATTACCAGTATTTGGTTAGTAATGAGGTGATGAATGTAGTCAAAATGGAGATATTCAATGTTTGGTTAACTCTGCAATTGGTTAGAAATTTCCGCACATCTCCTCCGTCATGGTGGTATCGTCAGCATTATAGCAGGATGTATATGTACATCAGAAGATGCATTGGGAGCATCAGATTCATGGAGCTTTGGCTATTAAGATTCAGGGAATGTCATTGTGATTAGATGGTGAATTGCGTGGTGCGTGGATCTAATTCAGCAAAGATACGCAGTCGTGTTCTGGTACCTCGTGTGGTAGTTGATACAATGTTTATATATTGGAAACAGGCCTGGCAGAGAATTTCAGGTGTTGGAACTGGGTTCTGAGCTTATTGTATGGATAAAGAAGGATATCTTCAGATTTGATCAAGCTAATGTGCTCAACTGGGTTGTGGCAGCATGGGCAGGTGCACGAGGTGTTAAACAGTGATTTCATATAATTCCAGAGCAGTTCTTGGCACGTTCGAGGACGAACGTATGTTTAAGTTGGAGAGAATATAACGACACGACCGGTCATTTTGAGCTCTAGCGAGTCGTTTAGCAGTTTGAGTTTATGAGCAGCTTCATTCCAGGTATTATGACTCGTGGGCGTGGTCGGAACTGGATTTCGGGAAGTTCGGAATCGAATTGGAAAGAAAGTTCTTATTTTGGAAGCCTTAAGTTGGAAGAATGGACTAATATTGGATTTTTGAGTAAACGACCTCCGAATCAGGATTTGAAGGTTCCAACAGGTACATATGATGATTTCGGACTTGGGTGTATGTTCGGATCGGGTTTTGGATAACCCGGGAGCATTTCAGCGTATATTGTGGAAGTTAGCATTTTACAAGAAATTTCCCAAGTCTGGGTTGAAGTGCATTTCAGTGATATTGATGTCCGTTTGGGATTCCGAGTCTGGGAGTAGCTCTGTATGGTGATTCCGGAGTTGGGAGCGCGATCGGAAGTGAATTCAGATGTCCGTAGGTTATTTTGAAGTCATTTGACTAAAGGTAGAAATTTGAAGGTTTTCGAGAAATCCGACTGGAAGTGGAAATTTTGATATGGGGTCAAAATACGATTCCGAAAGTTGGAGCAGGTCCGTAATGTTGAATGTGACTTGTGTGCAAAATTTGGGGTCAATCGGACATGATTTGGTAGGTTTCGGCGTCGGATGTGCTACTTTGAAATTTCTAAGTTCATAAAGATTGAATTGGAGAACGATTCGCTATTTCGATGTTATTTGATGTGATTTGAGGCCTCAAGCAAGTCTGCATTATGTTTTGAAACAGGTTGGTGTAATTGGAAGGGGTCCCGGGGGCCTTGGGTGGATTCCAGGTGGTTAACGGATCAAAATTTGAAGTTGGAGAAAATCTGAGGTTACTATCATCTGGTGTGACCGCACCTGCGAGGCTTTGGCCGCAGGTGCGATGCAATTTTCGCACCTGCGAAGGCGCAGATGCAGACAATGGGGCGCAAGTGCGGATTCGGCTGGAGGAGAAGGAAGCCGCAAGTGCGGAAATGGGCCTGGGCAGATTGTTTTAAAATCGGGAATTTGGCCATTTCCTCTCATTTTCTCTTGGTTGGGCGATTTGCAGAGAGCTTCAAGTGGGGATTTTCGTCATCTATGTCAAGGTACTTCATTTCAACTCATTTCAAGTTAAATACATAGTTTAGGTGCGGATTTGAGTGTGGGAATTTGTTGAAAATTTGGGATTTTTGAAGAAAAACCTAGAATTCGTAATTTGGAATTTTTACCACGAATTTGAGCATGAAATTAAGAGTAAATTATATATCTAAGCTAGTAAAGTCATGTGTAATCCTTATCTTCAAAAAATTCGGGAATCCGGGCACGTGGGCCCGAGGGCAATTTTGTCAATTCTTCGAGCGGAGTTGGGATTTCATATAAATTGAATGGTTATGCGTATTAGAGTATATTTTCATTAGTTTTCCGTTATTTGGCTAGCTTTGGAGCATTTTGCAATTGATTTGAGTCGTCAGAAGGGCTTGGAAGCCGGATTATGGAATTTCGAAGCGATGTAAGTCTCCTTTATAACCTCGTGAGGGGGAATTGTCCCCATAGGTGAACTAAATAAATATGTGCTATTATTTGTGGGGGTTACGTACGCACGAGGTTATGGGAGTCCATGCGTAGCAACTGTTATGCTTGTGTCCGGGTAGTCTAGGACCCACTAGCATGCCTTACTTGTTGTACTTGTGATTTTACCAGTAATATTAGACTGTTAATATGATCGAATTAGTAATTGAATACCTAAGAAGGTTAGAGTTCACTTGTCTTAATCATTTAGAAAGAGAGTTTATTCTTCCTTGCATAATTGTGTTCCGGATAAATTTGTAATGTTTAAAACCTTATCAAACCTGGCAAACGAATTTCCAGAAATGATTTAAATACTATATTCGTGTTCCTTAAAAGAGAATTTCACCACTTTCTTGAGTAACTGCTTTCCTGATAAAAATGTGGTTTATTTGTGTGAATATGTGTATCTGTGGGTACCTGAGTCGTAGGTATGATTCACGAGCTGGATAACCTTATTATTTATATATGACCGTGTCGCATGATCGATTAGCAAACGGGGAAAATAGATGCATCTATGGTTCGAGCCGTTCGACCCTTCGGCAGTGCATATTTCATTATTGTTGGTCCGCGCCGTTCGACCCTCGACATTTCTTGCGCATGATATTTGCTGCGTACTTTCTGTAATTATTTCCTGCTTATTGGCCTGTGAATCTTAAATTGTTAACCAAAATGACGGAGACTTAAAGCGTTAAATGTGAAAGAAGTTGATATTTCTTATCCCTGATTTTATTAAATTGCCTATGATATTCATGCTTAGTGTCTCACTTGATCATACTACATTGACCTCTAGCAAGTGTCAAATTCTACCTCTCGTCACTACCTCTCTGAGGTTAGGCGGGATACTTACTGAGTACACGTTGTTTTTGTACTCATGCTACACTTTTTTTGTATTTTTATTGCACAGGTACTTTCACAGCAATATGGATGACTTGGAGACTTAGACAAGCTGCTTCATCCGTAGACGACCCGCAGCCAGCAGAGTCATCTTTATGTATTGTAGTTTCATTTTTAAATCCCTTTGTCCAACTTGTATTTCGGACAGGCATTGTAGTATCTGTATAAATTCTTAGAAGTTCGCTCATGCACTTGTGATGTCGGGGTGTGGGATGTGTTTGGGATGTATTTTATTAAAAAATGGATATTTAAACTATCAAATTTACTGTTGCGAATTTTATTCAATTACTGTGATGTAACGATTTCCAAATATTAAAACATGAATTTAACTTAACCATTTAATAATTGGCTTGCCTGACAATGGTGTCCGGCGCCATCACGAGCTTATGGATTTTGGGTCGTGACATTAGGTATATATTTAGCGCGAGTACATGTTTTGGCTCAAAAGTACACTTCCACAATGTTGATTGGTGTTCTACTTCTACTTTTCCCTATTGTATGCAAGTGTAAAACTAAGGGACCATATTTTTGGTTTTGAGTTGTTATCCAATTGATAAAAGGGTCTAGGGTCGTGACTTCCACCTAGGTGGTTATCTAATGGGTTGTAAACTCTAGGGAAATTTTGATTAGTCGGGGTCGTAATATAGAAATCACACCCGGGTACTCACTCTATACCTCTCGGTAGTTTGAGTGATTTTTCCCAATTTGGCTTTCTCAAGTACAAATGGGTATTTGCACAATACACGTGATATTAGCTCAAGTCGGATATTACTATCTCTAGTTTCAACCCTTTAATTGGGGCTATCAATTTCTTGAGTTCACCCAAATTCCTTGTTAGCCAAGTTTTCCTAGACTTAGTCCCTCTTTCTCAAGTTGAGACTAAGTCAGTTAGGAATGAATCAATGTTTGCAACCATTAATTCTTGAGTTCTAGCAAGAACTAGGCTAAATATCACTAACCCAATCACAAACAAGCCTTAAATTAAACACCCATCAAATACCCACACTAGAGTTGGGTCACAACCCTAGCTAAAAATTTAGCTACTCATGAAAAATACAGAAATTAAGGAAGAAATAAAGATAGAATCCATAATATTTGATTGTGGGATGAAAATCTAGTGTTTGGAGACAAATCTAGTACAAAATTACTAAAAGCAGTAAACGAAAACGGAACAGGTGCTCTTACAAAACAAAAACTTCTCCTAAAAATGACAAAACGTCCTATTTATATTAAAATGAAAATATCTGACAAAAATTCCCCGGTGAGGTTGTGCGGCCGCACACATGGCTTGAGCTGGGATCTGGACTTTAGTCAGCGGACCACACAAAAATGAGTGCGGCCTCACCTTTGACTTCTGCGGCCGCACAAAAATCGTGCGGACCACATATCTTCACTTGGTATTCTCTGAATCTCTTCTTATGATGTCCGCGTAATATTGATTGCGGCCGCACACCGGCTTCTGCAGCCGCACAAAATTCCTGCAGTCCGCACAACTTTGACTCGAGGTTCTCTGAATCTACTCCTTTGCGGTCCGCATAATAATGAGTGTGGCCGTATAATGACTTCTGCAGCCGCACATCTTTAGTTCTCAAAATTCCCAAGTATCTGAACCTCTATTCTACGGCCGCACTAGAATTATGTGGTCTGCACACTCTGAAGCTGAATTTAACAGGGTTCTTTCATTGTTTGCGGCCGCACACAAAATTGTGCGGTATGCAGTCTAAGCACTTTTGCCCTGTTTTTGTCGTCCAATTTTGACTCCTTTTTGAGTTGATTTTCACTTTTTGGCTCATTTTCCAATATCCTACAAGAAAGCTCATTTCATTAGTTCTCGGGATACCTTTAAGTCGAGCTAAAACTCAAGTTAAAGAGGGGCAAATAAGTGGTCAAAATCCCTACTTATCAACTCCCCCAAACTTAAGCTTTTGCTTGTCCTCAAGCAATTAAGGCAATTCCCACCTCCATTAGAAAAAATGGATATTTCATCTGTCCTAAGTTAAGTCAAAACACAAATCAATTGGGACCAACAATTACCCACATGTTCATGAACCATTAACAAGCCTATGATTTGAAAATTGAAGCACAAATGGCTTTAACGTGACCGCATCAAGGGTTGTTTTTGATCATCAAGGAAGCTCGCACTTTTATGCAAGTCCCTATGGATCCCAAACTCCTCCTCCTATACTCTCTGGAAGGTCATATCACTCACGAATGAAAAGTTCAAAACATTGACTTGAGGAAGATTCGCTCATCACTCTCAAAAGAATGCCACAAGCCCCGCTCTAAGTACCATATGCTTGCCCCTCATGTAGAATCACCACTAATAGAAGCTTGATCGGCTCGAAATCATGTTAGGGCTTTTTCGGCATGTAATGAAGGCTTTTGGATTAAGGAGGGTAATATCGAATTGGAATCGGTTCATCTTTCCTTTAGCACTTCATATTCTCTTGTTGGCTCATACTTTGCCGACTCTTTGAGTCATTTTCTTTTCCATTAGGGGGATTAGAGAGACTTGACATCACTCTTTCTTTGCCATGCCCTTCACAATCTCCTTCTTTGCTTTCTCCATGCTTTGCACTTTCTTTTTCCTTTGCATCTTTTCAACCCTTTCACATTATTCACTTTCTTTTTGTGGGTTTCTTTGTTCTTCCTTTCTCTTTCTTTGCCTTTTCCTCTTTTTCATTTCTTTTGTCTTTTTGTGCCTTGAAACCATCTTTAAACTCCTCGTCTCTTCCCCAAACTTATGTTCTTGCCATTTGAATCACATGAGTGCTAAGGAAAAGTCGGGTGCCAAGAGGAAGTCACTATAAAATGGTTAAAGGCTTGTAATGTGATTATTAAAAAGAAAGGCAATAGGCTCAAAAGGGTTTAATAAGGATGATATCATTGGTGGGCCATGGAAAGTTTCAAAACGGGCCAAGGAGAGCCTACAATCACTTCTCAAGCCAAGCTAACTTAGAATTTCGCCTAGAAACACATTCGGGGAAAGTTCTAGACCATTCACACAGGTATTTGGACTTGTAAAAAAATACCTCACCTCTCACACAATTGGATTGTTAAAGAAACAGAAGTCGAGGGCCCACAACAACCGCATTCAATGTTGAAAATCTCTATGGTTCAACTAAACCATCGATGATTGCCTAAGTCAACACAAGATTCACAAGGTCACTAATTAGATTTATTTCTTTACAGAAACTTATTTTTAATCATAAGTGCATAGTTAAGTGTGTTAGTACCAAGTGAAACATACTTGACCCATTTATTCATTACTACTTGTTTTTACCTAAACATCAAAAACTGACCCAATCCCTTAAGAAGGTTGTCACGCCATCCATCGTTGGGAAGAGCCACCCAGTTCACACAAAACCAGCTTTTGAAAAGAACCGTGGCATTAAGAAAACCAAAAGCTTATTGTTCGTTAAAACATAAGAAGAAGTCAACAAATAAAAAAGAAGCTAATAAAGTAATTAAAAAGCTATACTATTAGGAAAGCAAAACAAATAAGTTATGAAATAAACTTCTAAAAGTAAGACCAATGAATATATACAAGGGGGATGATTATATACATAATGAGGGATAGAGTAAACATAAGAGAAAAAGGAAAAAGAGTATATAAGTTATTACAGGCCCAAAAAGTGATCAAATGTCATAAACAATTATCCAAATCATCAAACTATCAAAATAGACCACCCCCCAGAAAAAAAGTAAGCATTGTCCCCATTGCTTAGCAAAAACAAATCATAAGAAGGTAGAGAGTAAAGAAAACTCCCTATGTGATCTTGGGGTGAGTAGTAGCATCGCCACCCTC
The DNA here is from genome assembly GCA_005239495.1 of Nicotiana undulata. NCBI lineage: Eukaryota > Viridiplantae > Streptophyta > Magnoliopsida > Solanales > Solanaceae > Nicotiana > Nicotiana undulata. Next base: position 1,946 of record MDKH01028467.1, on the reverse strand, counting down.
GGTATCCTCTAACTGAATATCATCATCTCCGGGCTGAGGGACCACATGGTTGGAGAGCATCCAGAGTATCTCCTTAGCAGTGGGGGCAGTGAGATCTGGCTCATTAGACTGGCCAGCCTCTCCTGATGGTGTCTCCGTTGATGGTTCTGCTGAATCAGCCGGTACTGATGGACCTGTCTCCATCAATAGGTCAAATGGAAAGTCACCTACTATTGCCAACTTCTTCACCTCTAGACTCAAACTTTCCAATTCTTTCTTCGAAGCCTGGGACTTTCTCATTTTCTTCACCTACTTGGCCAAATCCTCAATGGCACCCACTTGAGCTACTAGAGTGTCCATGATAGCATGCTGGTTATCCAGAATCTTCTTCAAAGTTTTCTCCACTGACGGAGGCACCCGAGACACTGCTGGGGTAGAGGACTGCACTGCAACAATACAGGAGATATCAGACAACTTAGAAGTGGATGTCTGCATCCAGTTGTTGAGGCTCTCCAAAGTATGGGAGACTCGTAGCACTGTGAGAGGGTAGGTAGATGAGAATGGCACTGGAAATGACTTGAGAGGCCTGGAGGATGATGGTGGTGGCATGGCGGCTGTCTTGGAGGAAGACCCGACTGCTGAGGTAGGCATGAGAGCTGGAAATGGCTCAGTAGTAGCCTCTGCACCTACCAATGCTGTCTCGTCAGACTGGCCAGCTGTCGTAGTGTCCATCCCTCTGACTCAGGGTTGTCCACACCTTGCAAGTTATACTAACACAAAGGATTTTTAGCTTTTACCATTGTGTCATATGGTCTTTGTGATGACCCAAAAGGTCATCCTAAGTAATTCTAGCTAAATCTGTGTTCTGAGGCCCCGAAAGCCTCCGTTAATCTCACCTCGATATGCGTGCGCATCCCAGGCATGTAGCCGGGAAGCTTCTATGTGAAAATTTGATAAAAATGGAATTTTGAATGAAATAATTGAAAAAAGTTGACTTTAGTCAACATTTTTGGTAAATGGATCCGGACCCGTGATGTGACGGTCCCGGAGGGTCCGTAGGAAAATATGGGACTTGGGCGTATGCCCGGAATCGAATTTCGAGGTCCCAAGCTCGAGAAATAAATTTTTAAAGAAAATTGTTTTCTGAAAATAATAAAGGATTTTGAAAATGAATAATTATGTGAAAACCGTGTTACCGGGCTCGTATTATGGTTTCGGAGCCTGGAACAGGTTTATTATATGTTATGTGACTTATCTGTGAAATTTTGTGTAAAACGGACTTGAAATGACGTGATTCGGAGGAAAATACTCTATGCGGTCGCTGTTTCTTTTATGCGATTGCATAAGGGAGGGGTCGTATACCTGTGCGATCGCAATAGCCATTCCGCGATCGCAGTGCACCCAGCCTTGGTCTCTATGCGATCGCATTCCTGCTTCCGCGATCGCATAGAGATATTTTGCCCAGTTATTTTATTAAGTCTAAAACAGACCCATTACGGGATTTTTGCCATTCTTCACCCTTTTCTTCTTCCCCAAACCTCCATAACTGAGAATCAAGCTCCCCAACCTCCATATCTCCCTAGGTAAGTGTTCTTATCATCATTTTCTCTCAATTTCATAAACTAATCACTAGAATCTAGGCCTAAAAACATGAAATCAAAGTGGGAAATTGGGTTTTTGTGTAGTGTTAGGTTTTTGGGAAAATTGGGTGATTCAACCTTAATTTGGGGTCGAATCTTGAAACAAATCATATATTTTCACTCGTGGGGTAATGGGTGAACAGGTTTTGGTCCGAACCTCGTGTTTAGACCACGTGGGCCCGGGGTCGAATTTTGGGAATTTTGAAAGAATGGTAGGAATTGTGTATTTAGGCTATGGGATGGTGTTATTGAGTTATTATTGATACACTTAAGTTAATTATGCTTAGATATTGTGGTTCCGGAGTTGAATTCAAAAGGAAAGGCGGT
>MDKH01100174.1:0-12486 GCA_005239495.1 Nicotiana undulata | reverse complement strand
CATGGGAAACTACTGAATATACAATGACTACAATATATACAGAGTCTCCTTCTGAATGAAATGTATAGAGAAATATAACAAAAGAGCTCCATGGTGCTGCTAGGAAGTCGCCGGGAAAGCAGCTCACCGTGAAGTATGACCTCACTATCAATATATAGCACCGGCCTGATAGTCAGACGTGCCAGCCTCCGGACCTGTACAGTCAAGTATAGAAAAGAAAAGAAAGTGCAGCATGAGTACATATTAAATAAATATGTACCCAGTGAGTATCCCACCTAAACTCGAAGAAGTAGTGATGAGAGGTCGACTCGATACTCACTAAGGTCCAGCAGTAATAACATATGATAGAATATGATGAAATACAGCAGGCATGTCAGGGAAATAAGCAACAAGTATATATATCAAAAGCAGAAAATCCAAACAATTATTGAACTAAACAATAAAGCACTTTCAAGGGTAAGACCACCGGACGAAACAATAATCACAAATTCATAGATCCGTCGTGGCGTACGGACCGCTCCCATAAGGTACCTTCTAAACTCGCCGTGGCGTACGGCCCGATCCCATATTCATTTCAATTTCTTTTCACTGCCGTGGTGTACGACCTGATCCCATATATTTCAATTACTTTCAACACTGTCGTGGCGTACGGCCCGATCCCATATATTTCAATTACTTTTCAGTTCTTCCGTGGCGTACGACCCGATCCCATATATTTCAATTACTTTCAATTCTGCCGTGGCGTACGACCGGATCCCATATATTTCAATTACTTTCAACACTGCCGTGGCATACGGCCCAATCCCATATATTTCAATTACTTTTCAATTCTGTCGTGGCGTACGGCCCGCTCCCATATATTTAACAAATTTCTTTCATAAAGCCTCAGAATAATAACACGGTGCAAAACATGATTTCATAGTACATATGGCGGCACAATAAATCATATGAAGCATTACAAAGAAAACGTATCAGGCATTACAAGAAAAACATATTTAAGGCATTACAAGAAAAGCGTACAAAGCATTACGAGAAAGCACACAAGGCATGAAGTGGGCCTAACTACCCGAACATAACAATAATAGCCGCTACGTACAGACTCTCGTCACGTGGTGTGTACGTAGCCCCCAAACAATTTACACATAGCATATACATCACCTATGGGGACAATTCCCTCTTACAAGGTTAGAAAAGAGACTCACCTCGTGTCGAATCTACCCCTCGGACCACAATTGCGCCCGAAGCTCCGAACTCTATACCCGAGGACTCGCAACTAGTCAAAAGGTGTGAAATTAGATCATTGCATGCACAATGTGGGAAATCATCCTAGTTATTCAATAAAACCGCCATTCATGAAGAATTCCCAATTTCCAACCCCGGCCTCTCATGGTCAAAGTCCGAAAATTCTCGAAGGGATCACTCACCTATTGCCTAAGGATCATTAAGGTGTGATTTCTACTTGAATTCATGGCCTAAAATGGAAAACTCACAAAATCGTCAAGAACCCTATAATTACTGCTTAATTCTATGATTTTAGGTAATTTAGTAGTGAATTTAATTAGGAATTAGTGTTTGAAACTAGTAAAACTATGGAATTTACTTACCTCAATAACAGTGGTGGAAGGTCCCTTGAAGAGCTCTCTAAAAACTTGAAGAGGAAGATGAAAATGGAGGAAAAATGCTAAGTCCCGTATTTAATAAAACTGCCCAGGGATTCCTTAACTGCGATCGCGACAAGGGGCATTCGATCGCGAAGACCAACTAGCCAGACCTCTGCGATCGCGGCAGAGGTCCTCCGATCGCGAAGAACAAACTCGCCCGGCCCAAACGCGACTCTATGCGATCGCGATAAAAGACTGCGATTGCGAAGGTGTGAAACCCAGACCTCTGCGATCGCAAAGGGGATGTTGCGATCGTACAGAACAATCAACAGCCCAGCAAAATCCTTCTCCGCGATCGCAACCCACCTTCTGTGATCGCAGAGAAGGAAACCAGATAGCAGAAATTTCTGGTTGTTCCAACTTAGCTCTCGGGGGTCCAGAACATACCCGAGCCCCTCGAGACCCCGTCCAAAAGCACCGGCAAGTCTGTATTCATGATTCGGACTCGCTCGAACTTCTGGAACATGAAGAACAGCAACGAAACTCAAAATTCAACCCCAAAATCACATTAAATCAAAACTAAGAACATGAAATTCTAGAATTCACTTCAATGCGCCGAACCGGCCTATACTACTCGAAATAACATCAAATTTTGCAGACAAGTTATAAATGACATAACGGAACTTTCTCCCGGTCTCGGAATTTCATTCGGACCTCGGTAACATAAAATCACATTTCAAGCCAAATTTCAAATTCTTTAAAAATCCTCAAAACTTCATTAACTCCATTGTTTCTCATTTTGGTCTGAAACCCGTCAAACCTAGTCCGTTTCTTACCAAATTTCACAGATAACTTACATAACACATATTGAACTTGTTCCGTGCTCCGAAATCATAATACGGGCCCGGCACCACAGGTTTCACATCAAGGTTCATGTTCATAAGCCTTTAATATTTCATAAAACAATTTTCTTTAAAAATTTATTTCTCAGACTTGGGTCCTCGGAATTCGATTCCGGGCATACACCCAAGTCCCATATTTTTCTATGGACTGTTGGATCACAGATCCGGGTCCATTTACCAAAAATGTTGACCAAAGTCAACTTTATTCAATTAATTATCAAAAATTTAACTCTTAATCAAGTTTTCACATAAAGACTTCCTAGCTACGCGCCCGAGCTGCGCACGCACATCGTGGTGAGACTAACGGAGGCTTTCGGGCCTCGAAACACAGAAAAAATTAGATGCACATAAGATGACCCCTTTTTGGGTCATCACAGTTGGGCCTAAGGTTTTCCTAGGCGTGTTAAAGAAACGTATTCCAGTTTTAACCTTAACAAAGAGAAACAGTAAGGTTGAAACGATTTAAGCCTTAAACTAAGGTGGGTGCCATGTCTTATGATAGGATATCTAAATGCATAGAGTGATGCCTATTTGCACATGAATACTTTCTTAAGGATCGGAATCCCTTATTAGAGAGGTTTTTTATTAAAAGGAAGCATGGAAACACAATGTCATTAAGTTGAGGATCCTAGCATGATTTCTAGGTGTTTGTGACAGTACATGATTCTAACATAAACAAATGAGCATGCTGCGAGTGAATTCCTAAAGTGACAGGGTATCTACTGCAAGTACTGATAATTTGAAACCTAAAACAGGATTTCTATATGTAGATCAGGAACATGCAGAGGCAATATTTACTTATGACAATTGTTTTTAAATAATTAAACTATGAGCAGAATTTCTAAGTGAAGTGTTTGCAGCAATTATAACAGTTTTACAAGTTGCTTAACATATTTCTCTAAGTGAACATGAGCGTGATGAGATGCTGAAATAAACATACTTAAGCATGGTTTCTAATGCATGGCAAGCATATCCTAAACATGGTACTATTGCACACATAGATAAAGTAAACCCTATAGGCATTATCTCTACCCATAATTATACCAGACATGCATAATCCCATCCCATCTTCATTATCCAGCCCCGAGTATTCATTTACATTTAGTTATTACAGACTACTGTTGCACAAATAACACAATTGAATAAGAAAATTAAGAAGCTACACTATAGGGAGCCTAACAGTAGGCCCCAGTACCAGATCCAACATGACATATGCCAAGACCTCTTGTAACCCAGGTGTGTCAGAGTTCCTAAGGATCTCAGGGGATCCTCACACCCAAGTTCCCTAGCCAGGAATGAGTAAGTGCAGTGTAGAGTGCCAGCCTTGTGTGTCAACGTTCAATGGGTACTCAGGGGTCCCCAAGGCAGTGCTCATACGAAGGGGGCTAAACCTAAAGTCTAAGAGTAGTGAGATGTGCTTGTAGTTTAAAAAGAGTTGAGTTTGAAAGTAGTTTGAAGCATCAGTTCTGAAATATAACTTCAGAGGACAATGTAAGAGTTTATGAAAACTGATTTACAAAAGTAAAGAAGCAGGCCAACCACAACTCAACAAATATGCAGAGTTCCAGAAGCAAACACAAACAGGGAAAGGGAGTTAGGAACAAATAATTCTTATGATAGCAATAGAGTTATAGGTTTTCAAATAATTATAACATAGTTATCACAAAGCATCCTATATTGTGGATTATGATTAGTATCATGTAACACTTAGACATCAGGGGTGCATGCTTATAGTATTGAAAGTCAGACAAATGATGCAAGCACATAAGGAAATGTTGGTCATGCTGAGACAAGAAACAGTAATCATAGGACAGGAACAAGTATAGGAGTCAAGAAGAGTCATAGTGAATCACATAAGGGAAGCAGGAAGCATACTAGACTAAAGTGAAAAGGAAAATAACAGAGACATGCTAGTTGCATGGTTGACAATAGAACCATAAGTAGAAGCACAAAAGGAATAACAAGTATATTAGCAGGAACTGAAACATATTGTGTTGGGGTACTGTAAACTTATATTAGGGACATACCAATCAAGGGTATAGAACAGCAAAATGCAAGGAAATGGTGCAACAAACAGTGGTATGCAGAACAAAAGAACAGCAGCAAGATAGTAGTGCACAGAAGAAAGAGAGAGAAACAAGGATTACTCAATCTTGGCTTTTAGCCGACTAAGTAGTCAATAACCAATGTAAAGAGCAAGAAAGGATGTGTATGAAACAAAGAAGATTCAGAACAATGTTAATGTTATGAGTTTGAGTATGCTTTAGTGATATGCAATGTAAAAATATGTGTTTTGATATCAGTGTTCTCAATATCTCAGTGTGTTCTATGCAAAGAGAGAAGGCCGAGAATATACAGTTTTGAAAACGAGTAGTAACATAAGGTAAGGAATAATAGTTTAACATAATTATAGAAGTAATATTCAGTCAGAGTCAATCAAAGGCCTGGACTCCCTTTAATTAGGGAGTCACAATTCAAACTGCACAATTAGAATTAAATAAGGAAAAGAATCAATGTGTAAACTGACCATTTACCATAATAGGAGCAGTAAAGCATATAGCAAGTAGTTAAGTCTAGGTACATAGCACAATAATCAGGGAGGGTATATGTCAAACAAATCAGTAGCATATTTGTGTCCATAAATATGGCATAGTACAATCTAGTTATATAAATTAGTCACAGGAATCAAGAATGGAATTATAAATCAAAGGTCTTAACGAAGGTATCACACAAACAAGGAAACAATTCAAAAACTAGTACGGAATTACAAGAAAAATACACAAAGTCACTATTTAGGGAAGACATCACAGGTCTAAGGAGTTTACCCAAAAATCAGTATAAATGATTATGTGAACAATCGATTGAGAAAATAGTCAGACTTACTAGACGTTTAAACAACAGGTATTGAACAGAATCAGAGAAGCCCTAAGCAAACATTTAGAGAATCAACAGAAGATAGCAACGAATTAAAGCGAGAATCACAAAGAACGCACAGATAGTTTCATAGGAAACGAATACACATAGTCATGCAATAAAAGACAGCCTAGAAAATTAGGTTTTTTAGCATAGTAGTTCAGACAACAGGAAAAACATGAGAAAATCGCTCAAACACGGTAGAGATTGCTAAAAATCAAAAGAAGAATTGCTTTGAAAACAGGGTTAAGAAACCCTAAACTTCGAAATCATTAAAAAAATGGAATTTTCCAGAGAAAAATATAGAAAAGTTTCATAACACTGTAGATCTATAATAGATCTTAAAGAAAAGGTCAAAATACAGAAGGTTAGGGTTTCGTGGAACCCAAAGGAGAGGGAAAACCTCATAGATGGCATTGGCTTAGGCCGGAATGGTTGTGAATCTTACTCAGACGGCCGGGGAGGTCGGTAAAGTGGAAAAGGACCATGGGAAGGCAAAGGAACCGCTCCGAGTTCGCCTGAGGTCCCCAGGGTATCACTGGACGGGTGAGAGGTAGGTGGATAACCATGAAATGATAAAGACCCAAGGTTTCCGGTGAGAAACTGGCCGGAGAAGATGAACGGAACCCATCGGAGGAGAGAGGTCAAGGAAACTTCTCGAAGGGAGCTAGAGAGTCTCAGGGAGATATAGAGATAGAGAGAGATAGTGGGAGGAATCGTCTCGAAAGAAAATGAGATGGGAAAGGGGGGAGGGGGGTTAGGTTAGCGTTAAATTAGGAAGGTTTTGTTTGGACCGTTGATCAAATTTGATCAACGGTCGAGATCTAGCCTTAGGTGAGATGGGTATGAATTGGTTTGGGCTTGGTATGAATTGGCTTATTGCAATCTGATGGGTTGGGGTTTGAATTTGGGCTAGTATTTAAAAAATAGGCCAAAAATGTTAAATACCCAATTTAAGTAGAACAATGATTAATTCAAATAGCTAATAATTGTATAAAATGAGATTAAGACCAAATAAATGAAATTGAGTTGATTAACTGATGCAAAAGAAGTATATAAAAAATGATCAATTACAGATTTTAAAAATGATATAACTGTTTACTCGTGCTATAATTGAAAAATTGCAAAAATTAGCTAAATAGTGTCAATCCTGGCTAATTTTGGAAATAATCAAATCCTAATAGAATTAAATAGGATTAAAAACAAGATGTTGAGTTGGAAAATATTTTGAAATTATTTATAACGTTATCTGTGAATAATTATTAAGATATGAAAAATATTAAATAAACATGAAAATAACTTAATAGAATATGGAAAAAATAGGGAAAATACTCATCATTACAAAGAATGATTTTGAAAGCTTATATGCAAGTTTGAAAATAATTTGAGGAAAAATTGGGTATCAACAGCTGCCCCTCTTTACCCGGGAAGGACGAAAGAGTTGCCGGGTAAAGATATGATGGCCAATTTTGACCGAGTGAAAATTGGACGAGAGAATTAGGTCGCACCCTTGTTTCTGAGTTGCCTACATATCCCTGGTTTTACAGGAATCAGGCCATATGTAGTTCAGGAATTAACGGTGAAGTATACCGGTGACGCTTTACAAGAACGGACGCAAGGTGCGAGGTAAGGTAAAAGTAGGAAGGTCTTACGGGGTCGTCTGGGGAACTAGAGAGGTTCGCTCCTGCCTAGCTGGCTGGCCCGGCCAGATTACATGCAAATAAATAACAATCATATATCGTGCATAATATAAACGTGATGCAGATTCCCGTTGGACTATGAATGTTGTCTTCGGATGGTTGAGGATGATGTCCTTAGACCATGATGTCCAGGGCCATGAATCTCTTGATGCGGGATTCACAGGCTATGAAATGATGTTCTCTATCCATGTGGATAGTGCCTCCGAACCATGATGCCTTTGAATAATGATATGCAAGTTGAATAAATAGATCCTCGGGCCATGGAATGATGTTCTCAGGCCATGAAGATGGTGCCTCCGGACGCCTTCGGACAAGTTGGCGATATTTCAGCCTATGAAGAATGCAGTAGTATGATGTAAACAAGACATCGCTTAGTCTTTCCATTTGCAAAGAAAAGAGGGGCAGAGCTTAGCCCGAAAGAAAGCGTAAATAAACAGTGTCACTAAAGGTGGTTGCTTTGAAAAGGTAGATGGGAGCTTTACGTAATGAAGTGAAATGCGGAGAGAGGTAGCGTAGATCCTCGAAAGGTAGAATGGTAGCCTTATGTAGTGCAAAATGCAAGGGGAGGTAGCGTGGAACCTCGGAAGGTAGAATGGTAGCCTTATGCAGCGCAGGAAATAAATGTGGAAGGAGGTAGTGTGGAACCTCGGAAGGCAGAATGGTAGCCATATGTAATGCAGAAAAAATGAAAATGCAGAGGGAGGTAGTGTGGAAACTTGGAAGGCAGAACAATAGCCTTATGCAATGTAGAAAAAAAAATCGAGGGAGGTAGCGTGGAACCTCGGAAGGCAGAATGGTATGCAGAAAAAATGAAAATGCAGAGGGAGGTAGCGTGGAACCTCGGAAGGCAGAATAGTAGCCTTATGCAATGCAGGGGGAGGTAGCGTAGAACCTCGAAAGGCAGAATAGTATCCTTATGCAATGCAGGGAATAAAATGACAGTAAGAGTTCTTAGCTGGTGATGAACTGTGGTGATACGATTGTTGCGAATGAAGCGTTGTTTTGCGACGATAGTAAGCGTCGGCATGTGCGACGCGTTTGAGAACATGTCTTTGAGAGATGTACGTCCTGCAGGGGATAATATTATGTTCTGGGCTTTCACCGTCTTCGTGCCTGTATCAAGAGAAAAATCGTAAGTTCTGTAAAGGGGGAAAGGTCAGTTTGCATTCCCGCTCACTCGTTTGATCATGATATCATTGGGGTAGCATTTGCTAAACAAGTTGTTCCAAAAATAGATATGCTTGATTTTAAAAAGATATAATATAAGCATATAATTTAAAATATTTTTAGGTGAATCGACGACTGTGACGCGGTTCGTGACATTGCAACTCTTCCTGCCACGGAAATTTGAGGGTCCTCCTCAAAATTCTGCCCCGGTTTGATGGGTGAATACTTCTGGCGATTGCTTGTGTGGCGATTGGCTGAACTTGCTTCAGAAATTTGAGGGTCCTCCTCAAAATTCTGCCCCAGTTTCCATTCATGGGGGGAATGAGATTTTTATTAAATTGTGACCGAACCCATAGGGCTGCCTACGTATCCCCTCTTAAACGGGAATCAGGTCAGGCGTAGTTCAATCTACAACATTGCGGAAAGTATAAAGGGTTACACATAGTAGCGCTTGACTGCATCTAAGTTGATTGGCTTAGGCCAAATTTCTCCATCCATTTCCGCGAGTATAAGTGCTCCTCCTGTCAGCACTCTATGAACCACGTACGGACCCTGCCAGTTGGGAGAAAATTTCCCTTTGGCCTCATGCTGATATGGAAAGATTTTCTTTAACACCAGCTGCCCCAGTGTGAATCGTCTCGGCTTGACTTTCTTGTTGAAGGCTCTAGTCATCCTGTTCTGATATAATTGGCCATGACAGACTGCGTTCATCCTCTTTCTGTCTATGAGGGCTAGTTGTTCATAACGGCTCTTTACCCATTCTGTGTCGTTGAGCTCAGCTTCTTGTATGATTCTCAGAGATGGAATCTCAACCTTGGCAGGAATAATAGCCTCTGTACCGTAAACCAACATATAAGGAGTTAACCCAGTTGACGTGCGGACTCTGGTGAGATACCCCAACTAAGCAAATGATATTTTCTCATGCCATTGCTTATGCTTCTCTATAATTTTCCTCAGTATTTTCTGGATGTTTTTGTTGGCAGCCTCAACGGCTCCATTCATCTGGTGTCTGTATGCTATGGAGTTCTTGAGTTTATTTTGAATGTTTCACACATGGCTTTCATCAAGTCACTGTTGAGATTAGATCCATTATCGGTGATGACTGATTCTGGAACTCCGAACCGACAAACAATGCGGTCGCGGACGAAATCGGCCACGACTTTCTTAGTAACTGCTTTGTAGGATGCTGCTTCGACCCATTTGGTGAAATAATCAATGGAAACCAGAATGAACCTGTGTCCGTTAGATGCGGCAGGATTGATTGGTCCAATAACATCCATGCCCCAGGCGGCGAATGGCCACGGTTAACTTGTTGCATTAAGCTCACTCGGAGGTACCTTTATCATACCCCATGTATCTGACATTAGTGGCACTTTCAGACATACCGGATGCAGTCCGTTTCCATGGTCATCCAGAAATAATCTGCTCGAAGTATCTTCTTTGCCAAAACAAACTATTCATATGTGGCCCGCATGTCCCAGCGTGAATTTCCTCCAATAATTTTGATGCTTCCTTTGCATCAACACACCTTAATAGTCCCAAATCGGTATTCCTCCTATACAGGATTCCTCCGCTGTGAAAGAAATTGTTGGATAATCTCCGAAGTGTGCATTTCTGAGTGGTATTTGCAAGCTCTGGGTATTCTCTTTTTGCCAAGTACTCTTTGATATCATGAAACCAAGGATTTCCATCTGCTTCCTCTTCAACATGAGCACAGTAAGCTGGCTGATTGTGGATTTTCACTGGAATTGGATCAATAAAATTCTTGTCTGGATGCTGGATCATGGATGACAGAGTAGCTAAAGCATCGACGAACTCATTCTTGATTCTAGGGACATGCCGAAATTCTACCTTTGTGAATCTCTTTCTCGGATCCTGTGCATGATGTAGATATGGCAATATTTTGGAATTCTTGGTTGCCCATTCTCCTTGTACCTGGTGTACCAGTAAGTCTAAGTCACCAATCACTAACAACTCCTGGACGTTCATGCCGATGGCCATGTTGAGCCCTAAGATGTAGGCCTCATATTCATCCATATTGTTGGTGTAGGGAAATATGAGTTTTGCGGATACCGGATAATGCTTACCGGTTTCTGATATCAGGACTACTCCAATACCAACCCCTTTGAAGTTTGCTGCTCCATCAAAGAACATCCTCCAACCGTCGTATGATTCTGCAATGTCTTCTCCTACGAAGGATACATCTTCATCAGGAAAATACGTTTTCAGAGGTTCGTATTCTCCGTCCACAGGATTCTCAGCGAGATGGTCAGCTAGTGCATTTCCTTTGACAACCTTTTGAGTTATATAAATAATGTCGAACTCACTCAATAGGATTTGCCATTTGGCTAGCTTGCCAGTAGGCATGGGCTTCTGAAAGATGTACTTTAGTGGATCCATCCTGTATATGAGGTATGTGGTGTAGGCACAGAAGTAATGCCTTAGCTTCTGGGTGACCCAAGTCAAAGCACAGCAAGTGCGTTTCAATAAAGAATACCGGGCCTCGTACGGAGTGAACTTCTTGTTGAGGTAGTATATTGCTTGCTCCTTTTTTCCTGTTTCATCATGTTGCCCAAGAACACAACCGAAAGCTCCTTCTAACACTGCAAGGTAGAGTAATAGAGGTCTACCTGGCTCAAGCGGCACCAAAACTGGCGGTGTTGACAAATACTCCTTGATCCTGTCGTAAGCCATTTGACAATCCTCGGTCCACTTGGTGAGGCATCCTTCTTTAGCATCTTGAAGATCGGTTCACAAATGATTGTAGATTGTGCTATGAATCGGCTAATGTAATCTATCACCTGAAAGTCCACCTCGAACCAAGTTGTTCCCATCTGCAGACATAGACAGATCTCCCCAATGGTAGACCTTTGAGAACCGTCGAAGGCTTTCACGTTGATCGCTCCATCCTTTATCTCATGTAGTCCCTTACCCAACTTCTTGAGTGTTATCAGCGGACATATGTTAAGACTGGACCCTCCATCGACGAGAATCCTGTTTATGAAATAATCTTCGCATTGCACGGTGATGTGCAGAGCCTTTTTATGTCCCAACCTCAGGTGGAAACTCGTCTTCATGAAAAGTGATTTTGTGGCTTTCCAGTACTTGGTCAACCATGTTGGCCGTTTTCCCCGCTAGTGATGTTGTTCGGTACATAGGCTTCACTCAACACTCTCAACAAAGCATTTCTATGCGTCTCAGAGTTCTGTAGCAGGGAGAGAAAGGATATCTGTGCTGGTGTCTTGTTTAGATAGTCGATGACCGAATATTCTTTAGCCTGTATTTTCCTCCAAAGATCATCTGAACCTGTCTCAATGAGGGGAGGCCAGTTGCAGCCTACTTGCTTGACTCGTCCAGATGCTCAGGGGTATAGACTCTACCAGTTCTTGTCATACCCTGTGTTGCAACCACTTCCTCAGTTTTGACCTTGCCTTTCCTTCTCGCCTCAGCTGTATTGTCCCAAGGGATAGAATTTGAATAGAAAGGTGGTGTGGTTGACATCTCCATTGGGATCAGCGCGGCTATCCTTGCTTCAAATGGCATACAGGCTTTGGGCCGTGATGTGCCGGAGAATTTCGGCACATTTAATACAATAGTGCTTAAATTATGGCTCGTTTCGAGAGAATTTACTCTTATTAATTATAGAATTTTGGTATTTTAGAGTACACAAGGTGTAACGACTCAAGACCATGCAAAAGAGAGTTAAAGAAGAGAAAAGAAGAGGAAAATGGACGAATGCGATCGCATATGCAACATGCGAATCGCATTTCGAGCCTAGAGATCGCATACCGCAACAGAAAGTTGAGTCAAATTTAAGGAGTGAAATGCGGTCAAATGTGCGACCGCATATCTCAAATGCGAACCGCATTTAAATCGCATCACCATCTGATGCTTGAAGCTACACTACAAATGCGACGCACGAATGCGAACGCACATCACTAATGCGGACCGCATCTCTCAAATGCGATGAACCTCTGGGACCTAGGGTTTGATATGCGACGAAGAAAGTGAAGATGCAAATCGCATCCCTATTATGCGCAGGAATGCGATCGCATCTATGCCCGACAGGGGTGTTTTTGTCCGCTTTTCACCCGAATTTTGGCCCACTATAAAAGGATTTACCTTGGCATATCTTGGCAGATCTTTGGACATATCTTGAGCCTTGTAAATATATTTTGAGTAGAGAAGAACAAGTATTGATTT
>MDKH01090568.1:0-12929 GCA_005239495.1 Nicotiana undulata | reverse complement strand
TCGGTTGTACTGATGCTACACCTGCACTTCTCTATGTTGTGCAGATCCCGCAGCCGGACCCGGCAGACACTGATTGAGGGAGCATCCTGCAGTCCACTTCGGAGATTCAAAGGTAGACCTGCAGACGTTCGTGGGCCTTGGCGTCTCCTCTATCTTTATCTTCTAAACTGTCTTGTTTTTCTTAGTTCTAAAATAGTTTATGTATTATTTCTTCAGACTTTGTATTTAGTAACCTCTTAGTCAGTTCGTGAGTTAGTGACTCCAGGTGCTGGGATATTGTAAATGAATCATGTATATTGGGGTTTTGAGTTATTTTCAGAATTTATCTACTTTCGCATTTGAAAAAGGAATATTAGATGCTTTACTTAATTCTGTATTTTTAATGCTAGTACGTTAATGATATTGTATACGTTTGCTTGTCTAGAGGGTTCAACGTTAGACGCAGTCATGGCCCAATGGTGGGATTTCGGGTCGTGACAGAGACATTTCAGCTCGGATTTGCTTTTGGAGACTCGAGGTAGATCTGCTGGTGTCTGCAGACCTTGAAGTCCCATTCTGTTTTCCCTATTTTACTGTACTTTTCGTTTGAGGCAGTTGTATTTATTTCAAACCCATGTTTGTAGAGACTTTAGAAGCTCGTGAATTGTGAATCCAAATTCGGTTATACTTAGACATTATTGGTTTCTTATGTTATTCTGCACCGGTTTTAGCTTCATTTCAGCTTAATTGACTTTACTTATTGAAATTGATTAAAATTGGATTAAAGATCTTCTAATGTTGGCTTGCCTATCAAGTGAAATGTTAGGCGCCATTATAGTCCCGAAGGTGGGAATTCCGGGTCGTGACAAGGTTCGCCTTATTATTGACTGCCCATATATTGAGTTCAACCCATCTTGACCCAACTCATCTCAACTCATTTAAAGTTAGACAAATATTTAGCCCAAATTGATACACGGGCAATTTTACTAAAATATCTTTAAAATAATTATTTTATTATATATTATATATGACAATAACAAAAGAAAAAAGTCTTATTTGGTAATTAAACAATTCATAAGAAAATAACATACATTAATCAAAGCTTGGTAAGAGTTGAGTGGGTTGGGTATGACCCAAATTTTAGCTCATCTTGACCCAACCCATCTCACCCCGAGTAACTTGTAGAAATGACACTATGTAGCCACTCTAAAGGACCGCTTTTTAGAAATTAGTTAGTGCAATCACGAATTTTAGTTTTTCAGTTTACTTTTACGGGATAAAAATATATTGAATTGTCCTGAATTTAAGATTTTTAGTTTAAGATTTCAGGACAAAATAAGTATTGGCTAATCTCCGAATAGCATCCCTGAGAATAGCTATCTGTGCACTTGCCCCAAGTAACTTTTGGGTGGGTCAATATAGACTCAGCCCGTATTGACTCACCCAAAATATGTTTAACCCGCCCATTTGACATCCTTAGAACGAGATAATTACGTTCAATTTTACGGTAATATCAAATCAGCCCAAAATCTCTCTTGCTTTTATTTTGAATAGATGTGAACCTAAATTATACTATATAATAATATTATATTAGTTTCATCGACTACTAACATGACAGAATTGATTTTACTGACGAGATAACTATATGGAATATCAAAGTAAAAAAAGGTAAAAATCTGTAGTCCTCTATGAGTGTGTGTATATAGATATAGATAGGACACAGTATATGAATATCTTAGATAAGAAATCTAACATGAAAAAATTATTCAAATTATTGAGTTTTCTATCGTAATCCTTCAATTATAATAAATATACAATTAACTAGTCTAAAAATCAAACAACTTGCAGTTACGTATATATAGATTAGTACTAACTACAATCCTATACACTATTGTATAAACAATATAATATAACAAATACAAACATCAACAATAACAAATATAATACTGACTAGTTCAGGCAAACAAAATATAACAATAACAACAAAGGGCACTCGGGGATGACAGTTGAAAAATGCTTACTACGTACTCTTCAGAATAAACTGTCAAGACAATCACGAATACTTGATTATTGTTATGAGTAGTTTATAGATATGGATGCTTACGTGTGTGAATAGCGTATGGATGGACTCTCATACTTTATATTCATTATATGCATTATTTTACAATAGTAAATCTTCAAATGTTATACCTATAAAAGGTTGTGTAAATGGCAGTGAAAGAACACATCGGAAGAAGTGAAAAAATCCTTCTTTCTATCTCCGTTTCTTGTTTAAGTTTTACTCAATTACTTTTATTTTATAACAAGTCATCAGCACGAAGTGCTAATTTTATTCTTATCTCCGCTAAGTTAAAGCATATTTTATTAAGGCATGTATCATTATATTAATTTTGTTTATGAAAATACATATCATATGTAGATTACTTATGCTCTTCGACATCTTAAATAATTTAAGTACATACAGTAATAAAATAACTATTTTCTTCAATGTTCAACTCTTAGATGACCTCAAAATCATCAAACTAGCTACCCACAAATGACATTACTTATAATATTTATGGACTTCCTGGACCATCAAATGGGCACACAACCACCAATGGACCAAAACATATCTTTTAGGCCAAGAACGGTGAGAAATGAAGTAACTTTACATTGGTTTAATTACTTTACATTTATTGTATTGGAACATATAAATAATGTTAGTCACATTCAATTTTTTTTCCTTATATATCAGAACTATAAAGTGAAGTAAAACAGTATGTTGTTTTCACTTTATGGCCATAATGAAATGAAATAGTAGGTTGTTTACATAATATAACTCTGTTTTCGCTTCTTTTTCCCTTAATCATTTTGTTTCATCAATTGTTTATTAACATAATTATTTAACTAATTTATTTATCTTTTATGAGAGTTTTCACTATGTCAAATTTATCAAAACTTTAATTTGTGGCGCTTGACATCACCGGGAATAACATTTATCATGGGTCCTTAGTGCTGAAATTTATCTTTACGCTAAAGGTCTCGAAAATACTATTAGACAAGAAAATAAAGCATCAAATCAGGATAAAACGAAAGCCATGATCCTTCGTTAACATTTGCATGAAGGGTTAAAAACTGATTATTTAATCGTAAAAGATCCACTTAAGTTATGGATTAATTTGAAGGATCGATATGACTGCCTAAAACTTACGATATTACCGAAAGCTCAGTATGAGTGGATACATTTAAGATTGCAAGACTTTAAAACTGTAAGGGAGTATAATTCTGTTATTTTCAAAGTAA
This sequence comes from Nicotiana undulata, assembly GCA_005239495.1. NCBI lineage: Eukaryota > Viridiplantae > Streptophyta > Magnoliopsida > Solanales > Solanaceae > Nicotiana > Nicotiana undulata. Next base: position 9,668 of record MDKH01090568.1, on the reverse strand, counting down.
GTTCTCTGTTAAAATTTTCACTTTTCACGCTTCAAATGTAGTTCTACGACACCAATACCGTGAAGGGTTTTAAGAAATATTTCGAGTTAATCACATACCTACTTGTGAAAGAATATAATAATAGTCTAATAATGAAAAATCAAGAAGCCTATTCCGCTGGGTCAGCTCCATTCCCAGAAGTGAATGTTGTAGCAGCATATGATAAGTTTGAAAGAAAACAAAATAATTACTGTCGTCGTGGACATGGTTGTAGACGTGAAAGTAGCAGGGGACGAAATAATTATCGTCATCATGGTGGAAATAAATAGAAGAAATATAAGGGTTCTCAAATTAATCATTCAAAATGTAAAATTAATATGTGCCACTGAATGAAAGGTCATTGGGCATGTATTTGTCGTACACCAGATCATTTGGTCAAACTTTATCAAGTCACCCGCAGAAAGAAAGAAAACAATGTGGATGCACACTTGACCTTTCAAAATAATGACGATGAAGCAGGCCCCTCAAACAAATATGATTCTCAGGCACAACTTGCATATAAAGATGATGAGTTTGGAGGTCGTACAAATATTACTCATTCAGAAGCTGGAGACTTCTTTGAGGATATTGACTGAAAAACTAATCATCTTAACGGGGAATAAAGTTATAATAAAAGTTGTTATTTTTATTTTTATGTTTGCAACTAGTTTATTTTTCTTGAGTGTATTTTCCTAATGCATCCTGTGTTGGTGGTTTCTACATTTGTAATGTATAATGTTCTTTTTTGTTAGTCTTTCATATTTCTTATAATGTACTTTTTACCTTTTTTATTATATGAAGAATGTGAAAAAATTTTAATTTTCAGCTGGACTCAAGATTAATAAAGATAATACATATCTTCTGGATAGTGCTACAACACACTATTTTAAGAGATAAGAGATGCTTGTCTTATTTGGTAATGAAAGAAGCTGGTGTTAATACAATATCTGGTAGTACAAAATTAATTAAAGGTTTTGAAAGAGCCAATTTATTACTATCAGGAGGAATAAATTTGACTATCGATGAAGCACTATATTGTAGTAAATCTCAAAAAAAACTTATTAAGTTTCAAAGATATTCGCAAAATAGCTATCATATTGAGACTACAAATTGTGAAAAGATTAAATATCTTTATATTACTTTATTAATGTCTAATAAGAAATATGTGCTTGAAATATTATCTGCTCTTTCCTCCGTCTTATACTATACAAGTATTAGCAGGATTGAAACACATGTCGCAGTAAAACAAAAGTTCACTGATCAAGATAATTTTAGTATTTTGCATGACCGGTTGGACCATCCTAGTTCTACTATGATGCGTAAAATAATTGAGAATGCACATGGACATTCAATGAAGAACCAGAAAATTCTTTAATTCAAGAAATTCTCTTGGGTTGCATGTTCTAAAGGCAAATTAATTATTAAACTATAAACGATTAAAGTTAAGATGGAATCCCCTGCATTTCTGAAACGTAGACAGGGTGATATATGTGGGCTCATTCATCCTCCATATGGACCATTCAAATATTATATGATTTTGGTAGATACATCTATAAGATAGTCACATGTGTGTTTATTATCAACTCACAATATGACATTTGCGAGATTGTTGGCTCAAATAATAAAGCTAAGAGCATAATTTTCAGGTTATGCAATTAATACAATTCGTCTTGATAATGCTGGTGAGTTTATATCCCAGGCCTTTAACGATTAATGTACACCTACTGGGATAACAACTTTGAGCATCTGGTTGCTTATGTTCATATTCAAAGTGGTCTAGCGGAATACTGATCAAACGCCTCCAATTAATTGCTAGACTAATGCTTATGAGAATAAAACTTTCCATTTCAGTATGAGGTCATGCTATTTTGCATGCAGCTGCACTTGTGGGGATAAGGCCTACAAGTTATCATAAAGTCTCTCGTTACAATTGCCTTTTGGTCAGGAGACAAATATTTCCATCTTAGAATCTTTGGTTGTACGATAAATGTTCTAATTTTCTCAACACAATGCACCAAGATGGGTACCCAAAGAAGGTTGGGGATATATGCTGGGTATGAATCTCCTTCTATTATAAAATATCTGGAACCTATGACTGGAGATTTATTTACGGCATAATTTTCTGATTCCTATTTTGATGAAGCAGTATACCCAACATTAGGGGGAGAAATAAGCAGCTAAAAAAGGAGATAGATTGAAATGCATTATCACTATCTCATTTAGATCCCCAAACAAATCATTGTGAACAAGAGGTTCAAATGCATTTGCAAATCAACTTCTAGATGCATTCACGACCTACCAAGGGTGACGAAGTCACATATTCCAACTGATAATGCTCTATTTCGTGTTGATATCCCGGCAAGACAATCAATTAAAGCAAATGATTTTAAGCAACACTTGAAACAGATCAATCGGTTCTAAAGATAAAAATCCTCGACGAAGAAAATGAGCAAATGATCAAAGTGATCATAATACGGAAGTAGTGGCTCAAGAAGAGCGCAGAGACATAATAAATGATAAGACCTTAAGGGAGGTTCAGGTATCTGAAAATAATGAGAATGAAGAGACTTCTATAAGTTTTGTCTCAGCGGGAAAAAGATGAAACTGAAATAATATTGTTATCAATAACGTTTTTTCTTATAATGTTTCTGTTAAAATAATGCAACACGGTGAGGATAGCCAAAACCTGCCGATGAATGTAGACAGAGAAATCATTGGCCAAAATGAAAAGACGCTATCCAGACAGAATTAACTTCACTTAGAAACGTGAAGTCTTCGGACCTATAGTTCGAACACCTGAAGAAATGAGGCCAGTATGGAAAATGGATTTTTGTGCGAAACCGAGATGATAAAAATGAAGTCGTTCAATATAAAGCGCAACTTATGGCACAAAGATTTTCGCAAAGACATGACATTGATTATATGGAGACATATTCTCCTGTGGTAGATGTTATCACGCTCAGGTATCTTATAAATTTGGCAGTGCATGAAAATTTTGATATGTGTCTAATGGATTTGTCACAGCCTATTTGTATGGCTCATTAGACAATGAAATTTTTATGTAAATTTCAGAAGGATTTAAAGCGCTTGAAGCACATAATTTTTTTTGAGAAACTTGTTCAATAAAGCTTCAGAAATCTTTATATGAATTGAAACAATTAGGGCGCGTGTGGTATAATCGCTTGAGTGAGTACATGTTGGAAGAAGGGTACAAGAATGCTTCAATTTGTCCCTGTGTCTTTATAAAAAGGTTTGGATCTGAATTTGTTATAATCGTCGTATATGTTGATGATTTAAATATCATTGGAACTCCTGGGAACTTCATAAAGCAATAGACTATTTAAAAAAAGAATTTGAATGAAAGATCTTGGAAAAAACAAATTTTGTCTCGGTCTACAAATGGAGTATCTGAAAGATGGAATGTTTGTCTATCAATCATCATACATCGAAAGCTTTTAAAGCGATTCTATATGGATAAAGAATATCCATTGAGTATCCTGATCATTGTGAGATCACACGATATAAATAAAGATCTATTTTGACCTCATGAAAATGATGAACTTCGGGGTCATGAAATATCTTATCTTAGTGCAATTGGGGAATTAATATATCTTGCAATAATTCTCGATCAGATATAGCTTTCTCTGTAAGCTTATTAGCAAGATTTAGTTCTTCCCCAACACAAATATGATATTAAGCATATATATATTCAGATACTTACGAGGGACCATAGACATGGGTTTATTTTATCCAAATGAATCCAAGTCAACATTAGTTGGTTATGCAAATACAGGATATTTATTTGATCCACATAAAGCTCGATATCAGACAGGCTATTTATATACATGTGGAGGTATAACCATATCATGTCATTTAACGAAATAAACTATGGTTGCTACTTCTTCAAATCATGTAGAAATAATAGTGATTCATGATGTAAGTCGATAATGCATTTGGTTGAGATCAATAACTCAACATATTCAGGAGACATGTAGTCTTTCTTTGAAAGAAAAGATTCCAAATATATGAAGACAATGTTGCACACATAACTCAACTGAAAGGAGGATACATCAAAGGAGATAGAACAAAACACATTTCACCGAAATTCTTTCTGACTCATGATCTTCAAAAGAATGGTGAAATAAATATTTAACAAGTCCGTTCAAGTGATGATTTTCTAGATCTGTTCACTAAGGCATTACCAACCCCAACATTTGAGAAACTGATATACAAGATTGGAATGCGCCGTCTTCGAGATATTAAGTGATGTTTTCATCGAGAGAAGCAACTACGCGCTGCACTCTTTTTTTCTTAACCAATGTTTTGTCCCACTAAGTTTTCCTAGTAAGATTTTTAATGAGGCAGCAAGCAATGCGTATTATATATGACGATACTTAGAGTGAATGTCATTTCTCCCCTATAAATAGAGGGGTCTTACCCCATTGTAAATCATCCCAAAATTCAATAAGAATTTTCTCTCTCTCTTTCTCTACAATATTGTTCTTGTTCTTTTATTATTTCATAATACGTTATCAGCACGAGACTCTAACCAATTGAGTAAAAGCTTTGAGATTGAGCATAATGATTGTCAATTCTCCATGAACTTTCTTCATGATTAAATTCTAGATTTAAGGTAAGTATTTTACTATATTTTTCTCTTTTAAATTCTTGAAATTCTATAGTTTGATTTTAAATGCAAGCAAAGATAATAAACTTTGATTATAACTCCTATAGAGTTTGCAAGAAATTATAACCACCAAAGTGGTAAAATTTCTATGCCTTGCCATGATCAAATTCATGTATGATTGTGGGCAAAAGTGGAAACTTGTCCCATTGAATTTGCTTCATTCTCCTTCCCCTTAAGAGAATGTGATAGCAATATGTGATAAGTCTGAAAGAAGACAAATTATTACCATGAAGGTATCAATGGATGTGTACGTGGAAATAGACGAAGTTATAATCGTCATATTTGTGATAATGAGAATAATAATAATTCTCAAAATAATCTTTCACTCTTTAAAAGTAATATTTGTCATCGATTTGACATGAGAATTTGTAAAGCACATATAGATGATTATGGTCCATTCATGATGAGAATGTGACAACATCTGATTTATGAATACATATTCATTCTTGGAAGAATATGAACGTGCTAGTGGTAGTGAATATACCACACTCACCTTTAAAAGGAGGTTTGAGATGATATAAGAAAATAATGTCATTATTATGGCATGAATGGTCATTGGTCATTTACCTATTGTATGCCAAAATATTTTGGCAATTTGATTACTTAAAGGAAAGATATGACAACTTAAAGTTGGTCACTCTTCCACAAGCACGATATGATTGTGCTCATCTGAGACTCCAAGACTTTAAGTTTGTTTCTGAATATAATTCTGCGATGTTCAGAATTACTTCTAAATTGAAACTCTGTGGAGATACTATCACTGATTATAATATGCTTGAGAAAACGTTCACAACGTTTCATGCCTCTAATATGGTCTTGCAACATCAATACCGAGAGAAAGATTACAAGACATACTCTGAGTATGTAGCTTGCCTATTTATGTTATGCATTCGTATTGGACCAAAGGACGGCAACATGTAGAACTATTTTAAATGTACCTCTTTTATTACATAACAGTTTGGTTGCTACCAAACAGATTTCTTGATATTTACTAGTAGTGTAAACATAATTTTTTCTCTTCTTCATCCAAAAAAAATAATACTTAAGTGGTAGTATTATATTATTCCACTTAACATATAAAATTAGTATCAAACGAATATTGGATATTTTTTTATGTGAATAGTACCAACAGTATCAATATTGTAATTATGTATGAGTTCAAGCAATTGGTTGGGTTATGATAAAGCATCAATGACCTTTTTCTTCAAGATGGATATCAATTAAGCGTCATTGACTACAATATTTTCTCATTTTGTTTATTATATACCTGATGAATATTGGTCCTATTTTTAACGATTACACAATTTATTGTCTATTTTTGTATCAATAGTAATTCTTCACTTTTGAAGCCTATATAAAGACTTTGTAACAGATAGGTAAATACACACAATTGAAGAAGGAAAGCTCCTCCTTTAAAAGTAATTTTTTTTTGGCACTGCCACTATGTATCTATGTAGGTGAAATCTATTTCTTTTGGCTTACTTATAATATGCTTTGTCTTACGTAAGAGGAAGGATGGACATTATACAATTCACATATCTATTATGGTTTCCTTAATTCTATCAGTTTATGAGATAAGAAAACATAACATAAGACTTTACATACATAGCTTCCAAACTTATCTGTTCAATTATTCTACTATTGTATGCCATGATTTCAATTTTATTACGTTGTTCTCTATCCATATATGCTTACATGCTTTTACAAAATGAATCTATGTGCTTGGTCTATCTGAAGAACTAACATGATCATATTTTGTATAATACATAATAACTGGTTGGTGATGGTGAATAAGTATTATTAATAAAGATCATGGATATGATGGAACTGTTAATCTCATCTAGCTTATATCATGCAATATTTATGTATCACTGCCTTATGGTATTTGTTTCGCTAAATCATTATTTTAACTTGGATCAATGTTTAATTGTAAAAATATTTGTTTAGTTGATTCATGTACGACACATACAATATTCAAAGAAAAAAATATTTCTCTCATTTAAGTATGTGTAAGGCAGATGTTACTACAATTTCTGGTAGTAGTAATTTAATTTAAGGCTCTGGAAGAGCTACTATAACTCTGCCTAAGGGAACAATACTTATCATAGAGAATGCAATGTTCTCCTCCAAATCCAAGAGGAACTTGTTGAGTTTTAAAGATATTCGCTGAAATGGATATCATATTGAGACAATAGATGAGAATAATCTTGAATATTTCAACATTACCAAGAATGTCTCTGGACAAAAGAGAGAATTTCTCATCTTTATCTTGTGGCATGTATTGGACAAGAATTAGTGCAATTAAAGCACATTCGATTGTAAACCAAAATGTTACTGATTCCAATACTTTTGTACTTTGGCATAATCGGTTGGGAGATCCTGGATCAATTATGATGAGACGAATTATAGAAAACTCAAATGGGCAACCATTAAAGAATTTAAAGATTCTTTTAAATAATGAATTTTCTTACACTTCTTGTTATCAAGGCAAGTTAATTATAAGACCATCACCAACAAAGGTTGGGATTGAGTCCCCTGCATTTTTGGAACGTATACAAGGGGACATTTGTGGACCTATTCACCCCCTGTCGTTTAGATATTTTATCGTCTTAATAGGTGCATCCTCTAGATGGTCTCATGTGTGCCTATTGTCATCTCGCAACCTCGCGTTTGCAAAATTAATGGTACAAATAATTCAGTTACGGGTGCAATTCCCCGATAATCCAATTAAGTCTATTAGACTTGATAATGTTGCTGAGTTTCATCCCCAAGCATTTAATTATTGTTTCTTATCAATTGGGATAAAAGTGAAACATCCTGTAGACTATTTTCACATTCAAAATGGCCTTGCAGAGTCTTTAATTAATCGTCTGCAATTGATAGCAAGACTGTTACTCATGAAAACGAGGTTGCCTACTTATGTTTGGGGTCACGCCATTTTACATGCAGCAATTCTAGTTCGTCTCAGACCGACAAATTATCATAAATATTCCCTATTGCAATTAGTTTTGGGTCATAAACCTATATATCCCATTTAAGAATTTTGGATGCGCAGTATATGTGCCTGTAGCACCGCCATACCGCACCAAAATGGGTCCCCAAAGAAGATTAGGAATATGTGTTGGGTTTGAATCACCCTTCATTATTTGCTATCTCGAAACATTAACGGGGGATTTATTCACTGCTCGATTTGCAGACTGTCGATTCGATGAGACACTTTTCCCAAAATTAGGGGGAGAAATTGGTGAAACCAAACAGGAAATTTTGTGGAAAAATCCATCACTGTCTCATCTTGACCCACGTACCTCTATTTGTGAAAAAGAGGTGCAAAAGATTATCCATATGAAAAGATCAAATGCAGACGCATTTACGAATTCTCTAATATTGCTTGTTCTCATTAATTAATAATCCAACTAAAATTAGGATTGAATCCCATGAATGCTGGAAATATCAAAGGTGAATATGGGCCCATTCACCTGTGTAACGACGCGGTCCGTCGTTACGCAGTATACGCATATATTCCTTTATTTATGTCTTGTAGTAGCTCGGTTAGGCTGTTCATGGAGTATTGGGGTTGGTTGGTTCGGGGTCGGAGTGAAAATAGAGTGGATTGAGACACTTAGTCTCTAACAAGAGCTTTAGAGCTGGAAAAGTCAACCCAGAGTTGATTTATTGGTAAATGAACTCGGAATGCGGATTTTATGGTTCGGATAGCTTCGTTAGGTGATTTGAGACTTAGGAGTGTGTTCAGAATATTTTTAGGATGCCCGGTGTAGAATTAGGCTTGAATTGGCGAAGTTAGTATTTTGGCGAATTCCGGTTGATAGGCGAGATTTGGATCCGAGGGTCGGAATGGGATTCCGAGAGTTGCTGTAGCTTCGTTAGGTCATTTTGGACTTGCCCGCAAAATTTCAGGTCATTTGGAGATGGTTTGGTTGGGTTTTTGATCAAATGCGTGTTTCGGAAATTTTTGGGAATCATAGGCTTGAATCGGATGAGAATTTATGGTTTTGATGTTGTTTTTGGTGTTTTAATGGCTCAACTAAGTTTAAATAACCATGTTGGATATGTTGGTAAGTTTGGTTGGGGTCCTGAGGGGCTCGGGATTGATTTCGGGCGTTAAACAAAGGAATTGTGACTTGAAATGCAGCTGAAGCTGCTACTGCTGGTGTGATCGCACCTGCGATGATTGGGCCGCGGGTGCGGACATCGCAGGCGTGAGAGTGAAGTCGCAGGGGCAAAAATTCATCGCAAGGGCGGAAGAAAGGTCGCACCTGCGAGGTCGCAGGTGCGGGGGATGGGTTCGCAGGCGCGGACTCTAAGAGTTAAGCGAAGGATCGTAGGCGCGGTAAATGTGTCGCCCCTGCGGGCCCGCCATTGTGGTGAAGTGATCGCAGGCGCGGAGCCTGGGCGTTTAAGTGACTTCCGCAGGTGCGGTTAAAATGTCGCGCCTGCGGAGTCGCAGGTGCGAGAAATGTACCGCTGTTGCGGAAATGCCTGGGCAGAACTATAAAAAGGCAGCCTTCGCGAAATTTGTTCTCTTTCACCATTTTTACACACGGGTTGAAGGTTTTGAAGGCATTTGAAGAGGGATTTCGTTGTTTCTTCAAGGAGGTAAGTTTCTTGGACTCAAAACTCGTTATGTTGTGCATTAAGAACGATTTTAGGTTGAAATCATGGGTAAAAACAGTAGAAAAATGGTGGTTAGGGCTTGGGTTTAAGAGAGGAAGAATGGGGGAATTGGAGGACCATTTGAGGTCCAATTTTCGTGTTCTTGGTATGGTTAGACTCAGGAAAGGTCAAGGGACCTAGTGTTGTGAAAATTTCTGACTTTCGAGACGTGGGCCCGAGGGCCGAGTTTTGACCGAATTCAGGATTTTGGTATTTTTGCTAAATTTTTATTTGGGGATTGTTCCTTAGAACATTGTGACGCCATGTAATTGATTATTGATAGATTTGGAGC
>ML290114.1:0-75518 GCA_005239495.1 Nicotiana undulata | reverse complement strand
TAGACAAATATTTTATATATATATGTGTATGTATGTTTATATATATATATATATATATATATATATATATATATATATATATATATAGTTTGATTAACTTTTTTTTTTACGAAAATTAGTTTTATAATTGTGATGCAATAATTCAATAAACTGAAAGTTGAATGATCGTCCATGAATTAACCTCTTCCTCGGGTCAGAGAGGTAATTTGGAATATTTACCAGTGAATAAGTTGCTCAAGTTTAGTTCTTTGGAATAACAAAAAGAAAAGCTACTAATTACCCCACTTACCACTGGAGATGCATTTGCTTTCTTGTTTAAAGTAAATAAAGTAAATTATTTGTGGAAAATATAAAAAGACAAAGTTGGACTTCAGCATCAGATTCAGCTTTTTTGAGCTTATTAACAATTTATTCAGCTAAGAGTAAAGATTTCGTCTCTCATTTCCAGATATTCCTCTGTTCTTGTCGAAATTTATAGTACCTGATAATATATTCAATAGATGGAAATAACAATTAAATATAGTGTACTAATATTCCTTTCTTTTAATAAAGAAAGACGACTAATTGAAGTCATAAAGCGAGAATATAGTATGGAGATAGTCCCTGTACAACAACAACGATCTAGTGAAATCCTATTAGTGGGGAGGGTAGTGTGTATGCAGACCTTACCCTACCCGGAGGGGTAGAGAGGTTGCTTCCGATAGACCCTCGGCTCAAAAAGACGAAAAGAGACAATATATCAGTACCAACAATAAAAATCATAGAACGAAATAACAGCTGATATTCAGTTTAAAGTATGCATATTTTTATGTATATTGCCTCGCATTATGCTCATGTCTCGAAGATTTGAGATGTATAATATAATGATTTGTGCTAATTTGTGGTATTTCTATGTGTAGGAATCATTTGGATGCATGCAATTTGGAACGAAAGTACGCGAATTGGAGTGAAAATCGGACGAAAAGGCAAAGTGCACATTTGAGGGCCACAGGCAGTGTGGGGCGCTACATGTGGCGCTTAAAACAGAATGCTGAAAAGTTGAGCGCCAGGGCCAGCGTCCCACGCTGCTCTGGACGCTCAAAACACAAACACGCCCAACTCATATAAAATCCAATCTAAACCTATTTTGAGAGGGGAGATGACGTCTTTGAGAGTAACCTTTGACCAAAGGAAAGCATAGAGCCGTCATGGAGGCCGGGTTTCATCTTTCTTCCATCAAACTTTGTAATTTTTACGTGTCTTTGTATGATTGTTGTTTTGCTACCATGTCTATGTGGAACTAAACTTCACGTTCTAGGGTTGTGGTTCTTTCATGACTATTGTTATTCGGATATTGATTTTGCTTTCTGGATTTATCATACTTGTTTATTTATTCAATCTTGCGCTTAATTATTTGATTGCTTGATCACCAATTGAATACTATCTACGAATCTAGAATTGAACTCGAAAGTGGGAATTCTGGATTGCTTATAGGATTGAGTATAGCATGTTCTTGAACCTGGGCATCAGGGAATGGATTCGCAGTTAGGATAAACATATACCTAATTGTCTTGCTTGGTTGATTTACAGGAATAATAAATGCGTTCTTGTTAGTTCTAACTCCATAGACATATATGCGTTTGGTTAGCTTGAATAGGGGAGTAAGAACTCGATAGATTCTTATTAGCGATATTAACATTGTCAACCAATAATCTAGATAAATTATTTAGTCAATTTAATTGAAGAATATAATAGGAATGTTAGATAGCTCATAACCCTGAATCGTTACATGAAAATATGCTTTTCTTTTTTTCCAGAGTTTATTATTTGTTTTTCTTTATTTTAATTAGTTTAGATTCAAATACTTCTAGTTTTAATTCTTGTTTAGATAGTTAGGATAGTCTAATTTAGTTAATATTTAATCACAAGTCCTCGTGGGTTCGACATCTGATTTCTAGTGACTTTATTACTTGACGACCGCGTATACTTGCGTGTGCGTTTGGCTGCAACAACAACATCACAGGAACATATATGAAAAGCAAAACAATAACTAGTAGATAAAGTCTGTCACCAAAAAGGAACGAAAGAGTAATGTGAACTCAATATTAACCACTAGAGTCTAAGACAAAATCCTAACACATTAGCCTCACTCTGGTGCGCCGTAGAGACAACTACCTCATAATCTACGACCTACCTCCATAACTTCATGTCTAAGGTCATGTCCTTAGTATCTCATTCTCAATTTCAGTTATACGGCGGATCAAACGATATGCACAACTACCTCCTAACCTGCGACCTTAGTGCTAGCTAGACCTCCATAACTTCCTGTCTAAGGCCATGTCCTCGGTATCTCACACGGCGGATCAAACGATATGCACAACTACCTCCTAACCTACGACCTTAATGCTAGACCTCCATAACTTCCTGTCTAAGGCCATGTCCTCGGTATCTCATTCTCAATTTAAGTTATACGACGGATGTTAAATTTGACCGGACACGTAATATAAGAAAGAAAGAATTTTCTTGTTGCACATGTCAAAAATACTTAAATGAGTCCATTACTCGAATGATTACTCAATTGTCTAGTAAAATAATGTTTGATTTGCTTATAATACAAAAGTACTTGTCTATGCGTATATCACTTGAAAAATCACTTTGCCGAATTTCACTTTCAGTGCACTTGTGTATAAACTTCCACCATATTATGTTAGAACTCCAGCACACGGAAAGTTCCGGCATAATATACCAGAGATTTGATCATATATGTATGAACTTTCAGCATATTATGCTGGAACTCCAGTATATTATGATGGAGTTCCAGTATATTATGCCGGAAGTTCACATGTAAAATATTCGAACTCCAGTATATTATGCTGGAATATTTTTCAGATTTTAAACAGTGTTTTCGTTCAGATTTATTTTTACATGAAAAGTTGTTAAATTTCTATTACTTTTAAAACTGTGGCTATTTTTCAATTACCACTTGTAAATTTGGCTATTTTTAAAGTTCACCCGGGCAAATACTTCTAGTGGCGACTAACCTTCTAATGACTTATTTTATCCCTTTTTTGTGAAATATACCTTTAGTGGCAATTAGGGTCGCCGCCAATATTCTTTTTAAGAAAGATAAATAAAAGATATTTTACAATTAACTGCCCAACGATTCCATTACCAATACAAAGAAAATACCAAATACATTTTATGACCATAATTATAAAGTAAACGTTTTACAAATACATTGTAATGATATCATGTAAAAATTAAGAATCGATATGATTAACTTTATTGTTAATTATTGCTAAAATATGAATTCTTTGATATGTGTGGAAAGAGCAAAAAAAATCATTAAGTGGACCAGAGGGAGTAATAGTTTAAATAGAAAAAAATTATGGCTTATGCCATCAATGTCTTTCTGAAAGAGTGTGGGAAAATCTTAAATAGGGAGTTCAAGATATCGTATCTTTCGTCTTCATTCATTCATTTTCTGTGGTTAGACTAATTAATTTCTTTTAACCACTACAGTCAAATCTCTCTATAACAACCTCGCTTGTTCCGAATATTTTTGGATGTTATAGCAAAGTGTTGTTATAGACTTTGACAGAGCTTCAAGCAAGGAGGAAGGCCCTCTTTTCGCCAATGGATCACTTAGTCGGAATAAGCGGGCTTAGGTTGATGCATATAGAGCGCATAACGGGAAACATCCACTTGTTGAAATGCAAGGTAAGACTGCGTACAATAGACCCATGTGATCCAGCCCTTCCCCCGTACCCCGCGCATAGCGAAAAACATCCACTAGCTAAAATGCAGGGTAAGACTGCGTACAATAGACTCATGTGGTCCAGCCCTTCCCCCGGACCCCGCGCATAGCGGAAGCTTAGTGAACGGGACTGCCTTTTAAGGAAATGGCCAGAGACAATTGGCATCATTAGTTTCAGGGGATAAAGCCAAAGAAGCTAAGTAATATATGAGTGACTTTATTAATGTCTAGAATAATATGAATGTAAGATCACAGCCAGTACAGCAGATTGGCACCAACCGAGGGAGAATATTCACCTTAAACTACTTCTATAAGACTAGTATAAGCTTTGCTTCTTTAATCAACTATGTACACCTCAAAGAGATGCTGAATTATACATACACTGTTGTGAGGAAGTTTAGTGCAAACTCGAGCTCTCACTGGGGTTGGGGCCGTGATTGCACGATGAAAATCTCGTTACCAACCAAACATCCTTCAACGTCTTGAGGAGAACCAAATTTACGTTCTAGGTAGAAACCAACGGCGCCAAGCCTCTGACCAAGTTGACGCCTGAAAATGGGGTCGATTGTTAAAGGTTTCTTGCTATAATCCACGGTCAAATGAATAACTTCTCCGTCAGCAGGAGAATTTCCACCTACAACCATCTCCTCACTAAAGTTGGCGAATGCCAGCGTGCGGACTGTGTCATCAAATTTACCACTAGACAGACGCCATGGCGTACCCCTCGTTCCAGAAGCGAGTGTTTCACCAAGTCCAGGTGCAATCTCAGCCTCAACGAAGTTATGATTGTTGTCAGTTGGGCTAAGAGTGTGGAGGACAAAAGATAAATCCGGTGAAAGCATTTCTTGCACTAGTACAGCCATTGTAGCATCTTTCTGAGGCACACCAGCAGCTCTGCGGCTAAGTACTGCTCTTCTGGTATATAATGAGGCCCAAACGCGGGCTACAGCATGTCCAAACCTTATCGGATCTGACAGGCTAACATTAGGAATCGAATCGTAAAGTCCAGCTGCTGACATCCCCGCCAAATCCTCAACATTAGCACTTGAACGCACTATTAACCGTGCATTACTCGGGAATAATTTTCCCAAGCTTTCAGTGACATCTTGTCCAGGCAGTAGAGAAGATATTAACTTCTGGAGATCATCACAGTGTTTATCAAGTTCACCACCCTCGATTTGAGCTGTTTCTATCTGTTCGACAAGCAATGTGAAGGTCTCCGTTAACTTGTTCGTTTCCAATGCCAGTTCCATTGAACCGAAAGGAATAACTGCTCCAGCAGGAACTTTAAACGAAGCTGGCACTCCTTGGTCACTATAAACTGTTATCAGATAGATCATCAGACAAGAAAGAACAAAAGATAAAGCATAAAAAATAGGCAAAGGCATCTATATTGCACCAACGGCATGCATCATTTATACTATGATAAGCTAAACACAAAAATTAAATCCCCATTACCTATTTCGCAATTTAGCTATGTATAACAAGCATAGTTAAAAAATTTTAATTCCTTATTATAAGCTTAATGGTTATGGTTGATTTATAGGAAAGGCAAGGGACATAATTTTTAAGAGGAAAAAAAAAGGGCTTCCCAGTGCACAAAACATCCGTGTTCACGCCGGGTACGGGGAAGGGCCGCACCTCACAAAGGTGTGATCTAGGCTATCAGCCTACCCATATACAAGCATCCATGGCTGATTCCACGGCTCTCACTTGTGACCTATAGGTCACAAGTTCAAATTGACCATTGCTCCAAGACTCCGCTTCTTTACAGGAAAAAGAGGGGAAAAAACAAGAATAGAAAGGGAGAAAGAACATCTACATAAAATGTTCATTAAAAAAACCACTCATCTGGAGTTTGTTAAACAGAACTTATATTTTAGCTATAGCAACTAAGAACAAAATAATAGCAATTCTGATGTTATTATCAGAGGGTTGTGCTGCAAGAACCAACACTACCTTTAGCAGAAGAAGATGCCAGTAAAGCTAATTGAGCACAAGAAGCAGCTTTTGCACCACTACTCTGGATTTCTGCATCAGCGAGAGGAATAACACCTCCAGTAGGTACTACCTGCAAGTAAAGAACATAGGCAGCTTGACTAGCAAATAATTAGGAGCGGGGAGGGAGGGAGAAAGCACAGGAAAAAAAAGGGAGGTGGAACAGCTACAGCCCAACATATTTGCAGAAACATGTCATCGGCAAGAAAAGTTATTTACCTCTTTAGAATGAGAAGATATGACAGCAATTGAGGAAGCACTACTGTCCGATGAGGCTGCACTTGTAGATGAAGCAGTAACTGAGAGATGCTTGTTTTGGGAAACACCAGTGCCTTTCTCTGATGAAGAGGAAGTTAACTTAACACCAGTTGCTGATGCCTCTAACCTGAAAAAAGAAGGGTCAATAACCATAGAACAATAGGGACAAAACAGAGAAACTACAAATGCATTACAATTATGAAGGAGTTAAAGTTCTCATCAGAAGTCAAACTGGCGCAGCATGTAGAAATCAATGACATAAGGGGTTTGAAGAAAATAACCTCACATATTTTCCAATTAGTTCTCTTATATCAGAAACTTTGTCATCATCGTCACAGGTCACAAAAACTACCTTTTCCTGCAATCAAAAGAAAGTAACATTTCTATAACTAACACTCACATAAAATGAAGAAGACTATAATTAACTTTTGGAGATGGGTGCAAAATTTGGAACTCGCCTGCCGCGCCCTTACACCTAGATGAGATAAATGAGGCAGCTCCTGTAGAAGTACAACCCCGGATATGTTACTTCCTGCTGCTGTCACCTGCAAAATGGTCAATAATGCCATTCAGTATCCTGCTCGGAGTAACACATAAGTTTCTAACGCCTAAGGATTCTGCAGAAGAAATAGTAGGATGAGAAGCACAGGCAACCTCTTCATCGCCATCAGCTTTGTTCACTACAAGAATAACAGGCCCTGTTGCCGATGATGGTAAAGTCCCTGGGATGATTCTATCCACCTGAAAATGTAAATAATCAGCCATATACTCCAGTTATCATACGACATAGAGTTAAGGTTAAAACTTAGAACTAGTACGTGCAACTTAGATTTGCATCAAAACATTAAAGGGGTGAAATATCTAATGAGGAAGGATTTGTCTTTTGCATGTTAGCATTTATTTGCGTGTTTGATAGTATGGAGACAATGTGCAAGAGAAATGGCAATGGTCATGCATTCCAACAAGAAATATTATAACATGTACTAAAACATAGTGTGGAGGAACCATTTACTTCTGTGTCTGTTTCCATCGACAAGGGTTTCTATACTATTGTAAAAGTAATACACCTTGATTCATGAATAGCTTTACGGCAACAGAAATGGACATGCGAAACCTGACAGAACAAGCTGCTCTAAAACTAGTAGCTAGAAATAAACCGAATTTGGTGTCTGTAAAGTGATTTTTTTGAAAATGAAGTACCCTAAGAAGAGGCTCAATTGCCTTTTCTATGAAGCTAGAAGCTAAGAGCAATTCACCTCCATAGATATCATTTAGGAACATATATGTGAATAGAGACATACATAGATAAATCATAGAAAAAATAAATTGGAAGGCTACTTGCTGGAATAAGAATAAACAATATAACATGCACCTGTATTAGCTGTCCAAAAGCATCCCCTGGAACGAGAACATCCCACCCCGAAGACCCAATTGTCCTTCTAGTAGCCTTCAAAAGTAGTGTAGCAAGCTTTGAAACCTGAAAAACCACACTACAAAATGGCATGTATTTTAAAAAGTTAGAAAGGCACTTGTGCTTACTTATAATAACATTATCCCAGTCTGAGAGAGATAAGCATAACCAGATTGGACAAACACTATTCAGGAAAAAAAGAATATCAGTCCAAATCATACCCTGCTCGAATTTCAGCTTCAGTGAATGTTCTCACGCTATTTTCAGGAATCGCCAAAGATTTTCCTAAAATCTGCAATACCACAAACGCAGTTAGTCAGCCCTTATAATGATTGGTCCAAACTTAAATGCTCAATTTGGATCGTTTACAGGTAATCACCTGGACTTTTTCAGGGAATATTTGGAGAAGTGTCTCGGAATACTCCTCAGTTAACCTCCGACTTCTATCAAGAGTAGCTTTTAGTCTCAATGCCCATATAGTCTTACCATCTTCACTGCCTTCAGTAAAGATAAGCACAAAAAATTTCAGGAGACCTGAAGCATATCATGATTGCACATATGATAAATCATTGAATGACAATAAGATACCTTCGGTTTCTGAAAGGCCCCTCTCTTTCCATGACAAGAGCTCGTTTCCAACAGCTTTGCATTCCTCAGGCTTCCAACCAGATAGACCAAGCTGTTGGATTCCAACATTAAGTGCTCCAATTGGATCATTCCAAGAGCTAACATTTTTCTGCGCTACATTCTCCGCAAGGGAATCAGCTCCACCAAGAGCTTCAACTGCATTGACAAACCTATATATTTTGCCGAAAGATTCTTAACGGGACAAAAGAGATTCTAATAAAAATAAATGGGAAGTGTATAAAACTTATGCAACTGATGCTCAAATGAAGAAGAGACACCATCAAGACAAAAAAGCTGTTCTTCTTAACTGATCACAAATTATCCCCACCTTTACCTTAATTATTAAAAATCTTTTACTGTCAGGGAAAGGGAAAATATTACTTAAGAGTATATACCTGCTCAAAAGAACAAATGCATAGTCTTCGAGCCCAATCTCGCAGAGACGCCACTGCACAATGACAGGTTGGAAGTATTAGATGATTCAAGTAACTGGAATCAATTATGAATTTAGTGTCAGTAAATTTAAGAAATTCATACCTTTTGGCGCATAGCTATTGCAGCATCCGGAGCATCATTTCGAAGGCCACTTTCAAGACCCTTGACAATTACTTCACGAAGAGCATTCAGAGAGTTTATTGTCCTGACTAGAGATCCCGTCCTTTCAGTCTCTGAAACATTATGTTTTTCATCCAATATAGCCAATCCCTAGGCAAGACGCCAAAACCAGAACCAACATCAGCTTTAATAAAGGAATAACCAAACAAGGAGATCTTTGCTTCCAGGAATAAATCAAGAGACTTACACTAAGGAATTAAATTTCAAAAATTCAGTCCAATGTATAACCAAACAATGTTTTGAAAAAATATTTTGAAAAGAAGAAATTTATTTTTATGGACAAACGGGTCCAGGAACATGGAATATTTAACAGTATAAGAAAATGCAAATAGGTAAGAGACCTATCTGAAAAGGGCAAATTATCCCAACACCCGTGTTTATTAGATTCAAGCTCTTAAACCCAAGGGGACAAAAACAGAAAACAATTACCGGAGTCCGGGTACCTACATAATCAAAGAACTGCGGAGTGATTACTGAATAATGACTCAGCACACAAGTCTCCACTTCATAGCAAAAGATACCATCTTTCAAATAAAATCTAGTGATATTTAAAATTGTGAAACAATGGAAGGGCTTCACAGCCATTTAGACTGTTATATTCTAATGATATTTAAAATTGTACAGAATCTTGGAGAACTGATACTAAAAAGTTCTTCAACAGAACAAAAATAAGAAAGGGTGGGAGACGAGACCGAGAGAATGTCCTAAGATAAGTCTAAGCTTGAGTCATTAAACATACATTTGTCCGATGTGTGACACTTGTACTTACTTCAGTATAGTACATCTAAGTCAAATTTATTTACGTAACTATCTAACAAACATATTACAACTGCATACATGCTAAAAAGCGCACCCAACTATTGTTAAAATCTCATCATATTCGTAATCAAATTTGGACCTTCTCTTATGTACTATCACCAAAACAAAATACTTACCTTTTTGGACTCCAAGAATGATGAAAGCATTGACGATCTACTTTCATCGAGAGATTCCCTTATAGATTCCAGTTGTTCATCAAGACTGAAAGGAAAGAACAGAAAAATGTCATATCAAGCAAATTCCATTTTCCCGTGAGCAAGTTTATTATGGAAACATAATCCACCTAATCAATTCCGTGTAAATCATACAGACATTCATATTTTGGCATTTGGCACAGCAGAAACATATAGCCCAAAGGGACACATCTGAAAAGGGAAAATTATCCCAAGACCAGTGTTCATTAGACTCAAGCTCTAAGAAGATACAATATTTGCTCTGCAAGTTTAACCAGCATGAGAAGAATGAAGTTGGAGTGTGATTAGACGAGATTGTGATACCTAACTAAAAGCAATACAGATATTGAAGCTCAATGTTCCAAAAAGAAGAAAATGTAACACATACAATTAAAATGCGATGGTTGAAATGAAGTGTTACGCGTGTCTTATGTGATAAGAGGTTACCTAACCAAAGTGGAACGTCAGTGCTGTAGAACAGTCGTTAGACCAACAAATTTTTATGGGAGTGAATGTTAGTCATTACTGCTAATACGTCCACAAGATGAGTATTGTAACTAAATTTGTATATTATGGTAGATGAGCAACGATATGAGAATAGACAAGATTAAAAATTATCACATCAGATAGAAAGTATAAGTAGCGCACATATAGGATAAAACGATAGAAGTTGAGTCATGTCATACATAGAACTCCAAATGCACATGTTTGTAGGTGCGAGGTCATGATGATTGAAGGTGTTCAAAAGGAACAATACAAACCGAAAAGTTCATGGAAGGAAGTTGTCCGAAAAGACATAAAATTTATCAGAATTCATACAGACTTAGTGAAACCCAGAACATAATAGAAGTAAAAAGAATCCATATTGGCAATACCAATCGGATGGCTCTAATGCTTAGTCATCTTCAAAGAGGGCACGACTAGCTTTATGAATTCTCCATAAGGGCTTGTCACCATAAGAAACTGAGGAACAACATACATGTGAGATACTATTATCTAGCAAGTGAAGAAGCCTATTTTACAAAACAATGAACCTGGACCATATGCATGCAACGGAAAAGCTGAATAGTTGGTCTGCTTATCTCAATTTCCTTTATTATCCCACATCAGGACTGACATTTTTCTGCAGAAATCAAATATTGAGAAACAAATAACAGATTAAGGTCATACCTCCCAGCATTGAAGAAATCTTTTAGTTCATTGTGGAAAATCTTGAATTGTTCTACAAATGCCTCACTATATTGTCCAGGTTTCTTGGTAATTCTTTCGAGCATTGCTTCTGTGGACACCAGATCTTCAGGGCCAGCATTTCTGTGGAGCTTGTTTTGTATAGTATGTTTGATTTCTTGCTGAGGACAGGTAAATATTATTTTTTATAATGAGAAGGACAGGTAAATGTTGAGAATGAAAAGAAAAGTTAAAAAATAATATTTGGTAGCTGCTACAATTACAACCTTAAGGTCATGGGGTATATCATTCCTATGAGCGATGTCCCTGATTCTTGTTAATGGAACAGATTGAGTGAATTCTGCTTTAAAAGAAGGCAGGCACGGTTGCATCTTGCGGATTACAAGTATTTCCTGCATATAATGAAAAGACAACTTTTCTAAACAACTCAAACAAGAAAAAGCAAGAAGAGCTCGGTTACTAGGCAATGACAGACTCATATCCACAAAGTACATCACGAGGATTTTTCTCTAAAATCATATTTATAGACAACAGATGTATGATTTATTACACTATTTAAAGCAAGGACTTATCTTGACTAATTGTTACTTTGTGGTGGGAACTGTCCAACTATTAATGAGATTTAAGAAAGATTAGCATTCAGAAAGTTCGGACCCTTCTTTGTTAGAAAAGCAGAGCTGATTTTGCGAGAAAAAAAAAACAATCTGAACCGCTGTATTAGCTCATGAATAGAAGCAATAGCATTTTCTCTTCAGAGTAGTTGCTCCTAAATCAAATTTTGAGGAATGTAAAATAGACCAACCAAGTTTGGAGGAATCTGAACAACAGTATTATTTCAGTCACTTTTTTGTTTTATCGCGGAGAAATACCGAGGCCCAATGGCGCACGGTTTGCAACTCGTTGGATAATGTGCCCGCACTTCTACCTAGTCGTATTTCCAGTCACTTATAACGAGTCACCAAAAGTACCACCACTTAACATATCCAATAAGAATTTCCAAAACGAACTGAACAACCGGCTCAAGAGACGAGCATTGTGTTGCAGAATCCAAAGACATAATAAAAATTAAAGAAGCATAACGGTGCAATGAATGATTGAATACCTGAAGTGTAGTGCCTCGCCTACTCAAGACTTTTTCTACTTCACGGAAAATAAGCCTGGAAATTTCTGCATGCCTATTTGGCCGATGGTGACCCCCATCTTCAAGGCAAGGAATTTGCCCTGTGTTTATCCACTGCACCCAGGAGTAATATTCAGTAGGAAGATAGAAATGAATCAAATCAAGGAAGTACCCTAAAAATCATACAAGACCTTTAGATAGACAGCTGCATACGTGAGAGCCTCCAAGCGCTGTGAACTATCCATGTTTTCAACAACTAGTTCGCGGACAACCTCAAGCTAAAAAATAGTAAAAAATGAAGATAGTTAATTATTCTGTTTTGGCATGTTGATTCTAATAGGGGGAAAGCAATTTGTGGTATGGTAGACCACCAAATGGAGGGCAATCAATATCTCTATGGATTACGTAGCAACAAACAAAACAGAAGGAAGAGAATGTTGTAACTCATTAGTCAATTCGCATAAGAACCAAGTGGCCGTGCTACAAATACTAACTCTCAATCTCATGGCAACATATTGTCTCCCCCTTCCCTCTGTGCCCACACTTGATCCTAGCCAGACAATAAAGAAAAGGTATCCCCTTTCTTCTTTGCCCGTTCTTTCTCTTCCTTCATATCTTTTCTCCACCGAAAATCATAATAAGGCGTCAGTAAAAATATATTGAGATATATAGCCCCATAGCCAAAAGGAGACACATTTCGAAGACTTCACACCACAGTAACAAGTGAGCTGAAAAGAAGGCACATATTCAGCAGTGAGGATGCAACAATGCAGATTTGATGAATTACAGGAAAAAAATAGCAGAGATTAACTGTGATGCTATCTTGCACAGACGTAATTCTTTTATAGCACAAACAATTTCCAGAATGCAAAACATGCCATTAAGACGAGATTTAATCCATCTTCTCACCTTCCGCCACCAATTCCGAGCATTTTTATCACCTTCAACGAGCTTTAGAGAAATCCCAGTGAGACCTGATGTGTCCCACTTCCTGTCTTTTTCGGAGTCCAGCTCGTCCTTTGATCGTACAAAAGATGCAGCCCTCCCTTGCCATTGCTCCACAAACGGACTTGTTACTGCATCCAGAACATCAGCCTCGCCAGTAATTGTAGCTCCATTATCACTTGCCTCTTCTACTTCCTCCTCTACTACAAATGGATCCAATTGCAACAAATTCACAGGCTCATCTGTCGCATTCCATTGACAGACCAATTCAAAACTTCCTCCTTCTGGTAGCTTCAAGATCCGGTTACTTCCGTTTTCCCATAACATATTCTTGTCCTTACCGACAATTACAAACTTATACTCAAGACTCTCACCAGCTGGTAATTCCAATTCCGAAATCCATCCATTTTCTGTCCAGTCCATCATTATATTCTTCTTCCAGGACCCTAATTCTTTGGCCGATCCCAGAACTGCAATGTGCTCCCCAAATTCAACTTGGTGTTTTAGCCGAACACGCAGCTGTACCTTCTCACTATTCTTGTTGTTCTTTCCTTTCTGCTGCTTTCCCCTGCATCCGAAAAATTTTTAGTCAAGGAAAAAACCACAATTCTTAATTCAGCGAATAACAACAAAGATTTTGCTGAACTCATAAAATAATTGTACGATAGAATAAGTAATGACTTGAAATAGGAATCGAACACTATCATCGTGAATTTCTTTGGAGTTTATTTGCTAGGAACCCCTTCCCTCGAGCTTCATATTCACAGAATTATCACAGCCAATAACCCCTGGAACTCCTTTGTCTCCTAGGCAGTCATGCTTCTTCTAACTTAAGATCCCGGAAATATTTTGTTTCCCTCTCTCCTGGAAACCTCAACCAACTTATGCTCTCTATTGTCGGCGATAGCAGAGCTTTAATGTCAAACTACGAGACACCAAAAAATGGCTACAGAGAGTATAAGAAACCAGCATTCTCATTATTCACTCCATTCCATATTTTTATTAGTCATTCCAAAAAGAATAACACATTGTTATTTTTTTAAAATGATTTAACCCATTATACCTTAGTGATAAGCTTCTATAGCTGCAGAATATTACGGCACGTTTAAGATCACTAATTTCAAAGTTCTTCGCGTCGAGTCAAACTATGTTACGCAAACAATACCTGGTTTCAACAGAAGAAACTGCGCGTACAATTCCACTGCCCCTTCCTTTACAATCCATGAGAAAACCCAATTTTTTTCTGGGCAACAAGATTGAATTTTTAATACTTGTTTGACTCAGCTGGGGAAGAACAGTGAATTGTTTCGAAATTTGGTTGTGGGGTTGTCTCTTTTTTGAATTTAGAGTAGAATAACACTGTGAGAAATGCAAAGAATCCATTATCAAAGCACAATGTACACAAGTTTGTGTCTTTAGCAGTTCAATTATAAATGGAGTCTTGGAAAAATTGTTAAGAGAGAAAAGAATTTTGAGGTAGAGTGGAATCGAAGAGTACAAATTCCTAGGATGGATCTTGAAAAATTATTTGTTACTCCTAATTAATATGGAAAAAAAGAAAAAAAAAAAAAGCAACCATGGGATTGGAAAGAATGGACCCTCCATTTGTGGATAGGTGTCGTTAACGCTTAACAGTTTCCTACAAAGATTTTTTTATTTATTTTAATGATGATGAAGTTTCTAAAAGATCTTTTTTTTATTCTAATAAGATATTTTTGAGAGTTTTTTTTTTTTTTTGTGCTTTTCATTTTCAAGTTTAAATATTTTTGTCAAAATTTAGACCAATTTATTATCTTTTAATAATACATAATTTATATAAGAAATTGCAAAGTAAAAGCTTCGAATTCTAGCATACTATGCATGGTTTTTTTTTTGTATTTTAGCTATGATGGGTTGTATTCTGTTTTGATGATCTAACAAACTTTTACATGAAAAACTAGATGTAGGACCTGATATGTAGCCAGCATAACCAGTCAGTGTTAACTCAAGGAATTCTGGACAGTGTACTGATGAACTCATAAGGAACAACTAAGGGACGTGATCCCCTGACAGTCTTCCAGACGAAAGTATAAGTCAACTCTACAGCTGTAAAAGTTGTGACAAAAAAGTGGCTGTTTGCAACTGTACACGCTACAGTGCAGTAACAGTGCATCAATCACTTCCTATTGGTTGTGAAGCGTACTTTCAAGATATGGAACATCCTTCTTGGAATGTGTCAAGGCCTTTAATATCTTGTTTGAAAAAAAATAAGATATTCACTTGAGCATTTACTAAGAACATTCTCTCAAGCATTGAAGTGGTCTCTAGCATTGAAGACTCAAGTGTTTCAAGGGCAAGAAGACAACCCACTAAGACGGACCGGTTTCACCTTGTGCCGTTAGAGTCCTTAGTTGAGTTGTAATCTTGCATTTTATTTTCATAGTATCCTATTTGCTTTTGTAGAAGCACCGTGTTAGGAATCTCTCAACCTTAAACTTCTTGTACTGTTGTAGTGACTAGTGTAGTCACAAGTGTAAAGTCTTTGTAACTAGAGAGTGACAAAGTGACTTGTAATAAGTGATTACAAGTTAGTGTGTTGAAGTCTTTGTAAGAAGTTCATTACAAAGTGGCTTGTAATAGTTTAGATTACAAGTTAGTGAAGTTGAAATCCTACAAGTGTAGGTCGTGGTTTTTGTCCCCTTGAGTGGGATTTTTCCACGTAAAAATCCCTTGTCTTTTTACGTACTTTTTAAGTGTACTTCTCTGTGGGAACTAGTAGAGGACCTAGTATCTCTACTGTTTGGTGCACTCATAGAAACTATCAATTGGTATCAGAGCAGGCTCTTTTTAAACGGTTAACACCTAGAAAGGATCTGTAATGGCTGCTCCACCAAACGTCGAAGAAGGACAATCAACATATCGACCTCCTAGATTCAACGGTCAGTACTATGGGTGGTGGAAGACCCGTATGCATGACTTCATAATGGCTGAATATTCTGAGTTATGGGACATCATCTGTGATGGTCCTCATGTCCCTATGCACAAGGTTGGAGAGGCTGGTCTGTTGGTGCCAAAAACCAGGAAGGACTACAACGATGCTGACAGGAAAGCAGTGGAAAAGAATTTTCGTGCAAAGAAACTTCTAGTGTGCGGTATAGGACCTGATGAGTACAACAAGATATGTGCATGTCAATCAGCCAAAGAGATTTGGGAAGCTTTGCAGACAGCTCATGAAGGAACGACACAAGTGAAGCAGTCCTAAATCGATATGCTCACTATTGAGTATGAGCTGTTCAGGATAAAGGACGATGAATCCATACAGGATATGCATACTAGATTCACCTCCATTATCAATGAGCTTCACTCTCTGGGAGAAGTCATTCCTAGAAACAAGCTAGTGCGAAAAATCTTGAGTGTTCTGCCTAGCTCCTGGGACAGCAAAGTCAATGCTATCACTGAAGCAAAGGACTTGCAGGCTTTAACAATGGATGAGTTGATAGGAAACTTGAAAACATATGAGATGAAAAGGAAAAAGGATAGTGAAAGAAGAGAACCCAAGAAGGAGAAGAACCTGGTTCTTCAAGCGGAAAAGCTTGAGTCAAGCGAAGAGGACAATGACATAGCTTATCTCACCAAGAGATTTCAGAATATGGTTCGAAGGAACGGGGGAATACCAAGGAGAGGCAGCTCAAGCAAACCTAGAAACTATGACCTGTGTCATAAATGTGGTAAGCCCGGACACTTTATAAAAGACTGCCGCTCCTGAAGCAAGACACCTACAAGCACAACTCTGACAAAGCTGCAAAGAGGAACCAGGTCCCTGACAAAAGATTCAGCAGAAAAAGCGCAGCTGACAATGTTGTGAAACAGGCTCTTGCTGCTTGGGGAGATTCATCAAGCGAATAAGAAGAAGAACCTGAAGCAGAAAACAACTATATGATGGCAGTTGAAAACAAGGCTAAGGAGTATGACTCATTGTTTGCTCTTATGACTCAGTCTGATGACGAAGAAGAAGATGACAAAGATGAGGTAAACTTCAGGGATGTTCAGAGAAATCTGAAGTCCTATTCTCCTAAAAAATTGTTGTCATTGTCAAATGTTCTCATTGATGCTTATTACAACTTAGTTGAATATAAGGACGCATTGACCATAGAACTAGGAGAAGTTGAACAAACTAGAGATGATATAGTTGTGTGTGTGGTAGATTTGAAAGAAACTATAGGCGATCTTGAGAGAGAGAAAGAATCTCTAGTGTGTAAAATCAACAGTGTCGAGAATGAGAGAGATGACTTAATGGTGGTAGTTGTGGACCTTAAGGAGACCATAAAAATCTTGAAAGAGAAAAGGAAGTGATAGAAGAAAAAATAAGAAAGGTAGAAAATGAGAGAGATGATCTAACTGTAGTGGTAGTAGATCTGAAAGAAACAATGGAGAATCTGAGTAATGAAACGGATAGCTTGAGTGTGATGAATGATGTTGTTGAGCAGGAGTGATATGATCTTCTAGTAGTAATCACATACTTAGAAGAAACCATTCAGGGACTTAGACTAGAACCTGGTTCCTCGAGTGTGGATAAAGGAAAGTAAATAGCTAGTGAAAAATATATCAAGCTTGAAAAAGAACTGAATGATGTCAAAGCGAGTCTGTGCAGTGAGGTTGAGAAAAATAGGGAGCTGCAAGCTGAAATGAGTAAAGTAAAATCTGATCTTAAAAAATCACTGAACTGGACCTGTCCACGGATGCTGTCACTGCCATGTACTTTAACAATAGTGAAAAAAGGCAGGGGATCGGGTTCCAAAAGGAGAAAACTCCCTACAACCCACACAGCAAATATGTCACAGTCCCAGACAATTGGCTTTGTACCCATTGTGGAAACAACGGGCACTTCAAGGAAAGTTGCCCAGCCAGGGACCAATCAGCCCAGAAAAACAAGGTGTTCGCGGGCAAGAGGAATACAAATCAGGGACTAGGTCCCAGCAAAAAATATCAACTCCTGCCAGCATGGACTAGAAGATTTCTTATTCATCCCCTTCCTAACTACAAGGGACCCAAACTTGTTTGGGTTCCTAAATCTAACCATTGATTTAATTATGCAGGGATCAGTGAGAGGAACTGGACTACAATGGACCATGAACAGTGGATGATCAAAGCATATGACTGGAAACACTATGGATTTTCTCTCATTGAAAGCCCTGCAGGTAGGGGATGTATCCTTTGGGAACGAAAAGAAAGGATACATTCTTGGTGTTGGAAGAGTTGGAAAGTCTCTGGAGCACTTAATTGAAAATGTGTACTATATGGTTGGCTTGAAATATAGCCTGTTGAGTGTCTCTCAAATATGTGATAAAGGAAACAAGGTGGAGTTCATATCCAAGGTGTGCACTGTTACTTGCCTAGTAACTAGAGAAATGGTGTTGATAGCCAAGAGACACAAAAACATCTATGTGGCTGATTTTGAATCATTGGAAGCCGGTGAAGTGAACTGCTTGAAGGCAGTTGATGATGATGCAGAGCTCTGTCATAGAAGGTTGGTTCATGCTAGTTTTTCCCTCCTGAATAAGCTGATAAAGAAGGACCTGGTTCGTGGTCTGCCAAACTCCAAGTTCAAGGAGCACAGAGTCTGTGATGCGTGTGCCAAAGGAAAACATGTGAGATCATCGTTTAAACCTAAGAAAGATGTTAGCACATCCATCTTGAATTACTTCACATGGATTTGTGTGGGCCCATGAGAATTCCAAGTAGAGGTGGAAAGAAGTACATCTTTGTGATTGTGGATGACTACTCAAGATTCACTTGGACATTATTTCTCAGAACAAAAGATGAGACGTTTGAAGTATTTATGGATTTTGTCAAGAAAATCCAAGTGAAGATGGACTTGAAGGTAGCTTGTATCAGATCCGACCATGGAACCGAATTTGATAATGCTAAGTTTGATGAGTTTTGCACTGAAAATGGAATCACACACAATTTCTCAGCACCTAGGACTCCTCAGCAAAATGGAGTAGTGGAAAGGAAGAATAGAACCTTGGAAGCTATGGCTCGAACAATGCTCATTGATAGTGGAATTTCTAAGAACTTCTGGGCAGAAGCAATCAACACTGCCTGCTACTTGGTGAACAGGTGCATGATTAGGTCCTTCCTGAACAAGACCCCTTATGAATTGCTCAATGGAAGAAAGCCAAAAATAACCCATCTGAGAGCCTTTGGTTGGAAGTTCTATGTTCTAAACAATGGGAATGATCAACTCGGAAAGTTCGATGCTAAAAGTGATGAAGGAATCTTCTTGGGATACTCTTCTCAAAGAAAAGCATACAAATTGTACAACAAGAGAACCCAATGTGTAGAAGAGAGCGTTCATGTGCTTTTTAATGAGACTCTTTCTTCAAACAGGGACGAAAATGGTGATGATCAAGATAATGAATCAATTTTGGTTCCTGGAGAGATTTATGATGTCTCAAATGGCAAAGATGACATGATGAATCAAACTAAGGAAATGAATGAAGGCACTGCAACATCTTCCTCAAGTTCACAGGAGGAACCTGGTACTCCAATCTCTCCCATAGAAGCTGAAGAAAGAGTTGGAGATGCTGTGAAAGGTACTCCCCAGGTAGCTGAACAAGCAGCGCATGGAAACTCCTCTAATATACCAAGTTCCTCCACTTAGCAAATTCAGGTCCCAAATTGGAAACATAAAATCTCTCATCCTCTTGATAATATAATCACTCCCCTTGATTCCGGAGTCCAAACCAGATCCAAAACCAGAAATTCCCTAGCCTTCTCAGCCTTTCTATCCCAAATAGAACCCAAAAATATCAAGGAAGCTCTGAAGGATGCAGATTGGATCATTGCCATGCAGGAGGAGCTTCATCAGTTTGAAAGAAACAAAGTATGGCATCTGGTACCTCGACCATCAGACAGAACCATCATAGGAACCAGGTGGCTGTTCAGGAACAAGCTGGATGAGAATGGGAAAACTACCAGAAATAAAGCAAGGCTTGTAGTTCAGGGTTACAATAATCAAGAGGAAGGGATTGATTATGATGAAACTTTTGCTCCTGTTGCTCGTATGGAAGCCATTCGGATTCTTATTGCTTTTGCATATCATATGGAATTCACTTTATTTCTGGATGTGAAAAGTGCATTCCTGAATGGATATCTCAAGGAAGAAGTATATGTCAAGAAACCTCTTGGGTTTGAAAGTCATGCTCACCCAGAGTACGTCTTTAGGCTGGACAAAGCCCTATATGGTTTGAAGCAAGCCCCCAGAGCTTGGTATGAAAGGCTATCAAAGTTTCTACTGGATACTGGATTCACTCGAGGAAAGATTGACAACACCCTATTTATGAAGAAACGGGGAAGGAACCTTCTTATCGTTCAGGTGTATGTGGATGATATTATTTTTGGGGCTACAACAGACTCACTATGTAAGGAATTTGGAATGCTTATGGGTAGTGAGTTTGAGATGAGCATGATGGGGGAACTGAACTTCTTCCTGGGTCTTCAAGTGAAACAATCCACAAAGGGAACTTGCATCAGTCAGCATAAATACATCAAATAGCTGCTCAAGAGGTTTGACATGGAAGATTTAAAGGTGATTGATACACCCATTGCAGAGGCTACCAAACTTGACATGGACGAATCGGGTTCTCCTGTAAACCAAACAATGTACAGGGGAATCATTGGCTCTCTACTCTATCTCACTGAAAGCAGGACAAACATTGTGTTCAGTGTGGGATTATGTGCAAGGTTTCAATCAAATCCCAAGGAGTCTCATCTAAAGTCTATCAAACGAATCCTACGTTATCTCAAAGGCACACAAGACCTGGTCCTGTTTTATCCCTCAGGTGATAATTTTAATCTTGTTGGTTATGCTGACGCTGATTATGCAGGTTATCTGGTGGACAAGAAGAGTACTTCAGGGATGGCTCATTTTCTTGGATCTTGCCTAATCTCCTAGGGTACAAGGAAGCAGAACTCAGTGGCCTTGTCCACAGCTGAGGCAGAATATGTTGCGGCTGCATCCTATTGTGGATCAAACAACAACCGGAGGACTTTGGAGTGTATATTGACAGCATACCACTTCTGTGTGACAACACCAGTGCGCTCAACATGGCAAAGAACATGGTTCAACATAAGAGAACTAAGCGTATTGATATGAGAAATCACTTCCTCAGAGACAATGTTGAAAAGGGGCACATCTGCATGAGTTTTGCTGCACTAAAGATCAGATTGCAGACATTTTTACCAAGGCACTGGGCAGGGAACATTTTGAGAAAAATAGAATGGCACTGGGGCTGCTGAGACCTAATTAGGGACCCGGTTTCCCTTCTTGGATATGAAAGTCACACTCAGGTACAAATAGCTAAAGTTTTTTCTGACGAAGTCTAACTCACATCAATATCGTTGCAGGTAGACACGCATGATGACTACATGATTTAAAGGTATGGCATTGTATAACAAAAGGATACTGAGTAATCTTTTCAAGAAAACAAGTACGGGACCTGGTCCCTGTACCCCAGGTTAGTATTTATATGTGTTCTCTCCCTTTTTCAAAAAGCAACTGCATTAATCACTGTTGCCACATCGTCCGCCTTTTCAGTAAACACGTCTATCACATCTATCACTCCACCCTTTCAACTCCCTTCTGCACGTTTCCTTTTCCCAAAACCTCCTACCACCAGTTGAACCCGTTTCTCTTCCCCCTCATTACTCCACTCTCCTATAAAGCTTCTTCATACCTAACCCATCCTCACACACCTTCCCTCACTCTCTCTTCTTTACTCGAAAAAGCATTTTCTCTCTCTGAAGCTTTTCTCCAACTGTCACCAATGGCCTCCACAAACGAACCCTCTCCTTCTCTCACCACTGATCTCAACACTGTCTCCGTGAAAGATCAGGGATCCTCTCTCCCAGAGGTTTCCATCTCCACTCCTACCTCCACTTCACTTCCATCTGCATCAGAAACTCCCAAGGGGCCCCCAGTCCCAGAAGCACCTCTTGCTTCTCCTCCTTCGTCTGAATCACCACAGAAACCCATGAACACTGAACCAACCATTGTACTTCCTTCCTCATCTGTACCACCAATAGAACCCTCAACCGTTAAAGCTTCTCAATTTTCTGAAGCTTCAGAGGACGACCCTGAATAGTACATCAACTCATCTTTTCTCCATTCCTCGACTCCCATGGAGTCCCCAAAAAAAGAGGCCGCCAAAAACATAATGGCCTTTGCCTCTGAGAATCCATCCTCTGAAGGAGTCTCTTCTCATCCTGAAGCTCAGGGAGCAGCTTCATCTTTCTTAGAGGATGAGGGGACAATGGTCCTATTTGAGTCTCCTCGACATGAGTCTGTGCCAGAAAAACCTAGTGAGGAACCTGGTTCTCCTCTTTCAACGAAACCCCAAGAGCAAATTTCTATACTCCTCCTCTTGAGTCCCTTCCTCCTCTTCCTGAGCCCATGAATGAAGACAATGAGGACGACATGGATCTGAGTGCTCGTTTTAAACTCCGCCACAGTGTCAGTACTCCAGAAACCTCTGTGAAGCGACCATCTACTAGGTTGCAGAAGAAGGAGGCTCTTGACTCGGCTTTTGAGAAAAGCAAAAAGAGCAATAAGCAGAAGAAGAAACGCTTGAGGAAGGAGGGGAAAGTAGTTGTGGATGAATCCATACTAGTTGTTGAAGTAGAAGAAGAAACTGCAGAGGAACCCAGTTCCTTAGTAGGAAGGAAGAAGTCTATGTCTGCTAAAGGAGAAAGGAAAAAGACTCTGTCACCCCCAAAAGGTGATGACAAGTTTAAGAAAAAGGAGGTTGGTGAAGCAAGTGATAAGAAAACAGTGTCTGAAGCAAGTGTCAAAGGGAAGTCTGTGAAGGTGAAGGGTAAACAAAAAAGGGAGATAGAAAATGTGGGAGGACCTGGTTCTATGAAGACTATATCAAGCAACAGTGGACAGTGGCAGGAGAATGTTCGCAATTCAAAAGTGTTGTGGGGTCGCATGTTTGACCCTGAGATTCTTGAAATGGCTGGAATGAGTCAACTCATGGCTATGGTTGAATTTCAGAAGTGGGAGCATCTGTTTAATGTGAGTGGGCCCAAGGTGTATGAAGAGGCTGTAAAGGAGTTCTATGCAACCCTCTTCACTCCTGTTGAGTGTCATGTTTGCGTGCTGGTGGAAGGGGTTGATATTATTTTTGATGATGCTGAGCTGGGGGTAGTCCTGAATGTTCCATCAAAAAGGCTGTCTTCAGTGAATCCAGAGAAGTATGCTTGTGAGGGAGACTTTAGGCGGGCCATCGTTAAGCCAGGGACAATCCAGTAGGGGGAACGGGTTCACAAGAAGGCCATGCTACCTCTTTATCAGCTTCTCTTTGAGATGGTAAATAAGGTCCTTCTTCCCCGTGTTGAGAGGCGTTCTGTTGCTTCCAGTGCTGATCTAATCTTAATGGAAGCCCTTGATCAGTTCAAGCTGGTCAACCTCCCTACTCTCATGATCAATCATATGGAGAAGGTTGTAACGGTCAAGGATGGGAATCACGGGCTCCCCTATGGTTTTCTACTTACTCGAGTGTTTGAGTATTACAAGGTGCCAGTCAAGAATCCTCGAGTAGGGACCCACAAGCAAAGCTTTTCAAAGACAACCCTTGAGAAATTTGAATGCTTTAAAAGGACTAGGGGCATCACTTCTACCATCTCTCAGCTGATCAATGCTCTGAATGTTGTCAACGATGTGATCAAAAGGCTGAGGTCTCAAATTGCCATTCTAGAGGTTTCAAGTCAAGCTGACGGGGGACCCGGTTCTAGTAGCTCATCAAATGAAGAAGTGGCCCGCTTGACTAAGGAGAATGTTGAGCTGAAACAACAGGTTGAGAACCTGAAGGAGAAACTGCTCGAGGAACAGTCCTCTACAAATGCTCGTATGGACCTAGTTCTCCGGACTCTCACTGCCTCCTCCTCCAAGCCTTCCTCCTCTAGTGCCCCTTAGGCTTTGTCTTCCCTAGTCTCTCTATGATGTGATGTGGTTAACAGTTTTTGTGCTTTTTTTTTGTGATTGGGGTTGGATAACACCTGGCTGCTTCTGTTGAAAAATCCAAATGAAGTTCCTTGCTCTTCCAAGCAAAGACTTCTCTCTGTTTTAACGCTTTTTAATCAATGAATATTAGTCTTTTTCTAATCTCTTTAATGCCTTTCTGCCTTTTTGTTCTGTCTTCTATCATGTTGTGTGCACATAAGGGGCATGAGTTAGCTTTGTTGGACTTTTTTATGCTTTCTAACTGTTTATGCCTTTTTATGATGCCAAAAGGGGGAAGTTTAGGGATAATTGGAAATTTTTTGAAAGCTGATGGCAGGGATTAAGGGGAAAGCATATAGACAGGGGGAACTCTTTGGGAATCTTGTCTCTCATCTGTTATGTCACTGCTTATGCTAGTATATATACTACTCACCAATTATAAAAGTTTGTCATCATCAAAAAGGGGAAAATTGATGGGCTGTATTCTGTTTTGATGATCTGATAAACTTTTACATGAAGAACCAGATGTAGGACCTGATATGTAGCCAGCATAACCATTCAATGTTAACTCAAGGAATTCTGGACAGTGTACTGATGAACTCATAAGGAACAATAGAGGGACCTGATCCCTTGACAGTCTTCCAGACGAAAGTATAAGTCAACTCTACAGCTGTAAAAGCTGTGACAAAAAAGTGACTGCCTGCAACTGTACACGCCACAGTGCAGTAACAGTGTAGCAGTCACTTCCCATTGGTTGTGAAGTGTACTTTCAAGATATAAAACATCCTTCTTGGAATGTTTCAAGGCCTTTAATATCTTGTTTGAAGAAAAACAAGATATTCACTTGAGCATTTACTAAGAACATTCTCTCAAGCATTAAAGTGGTCTCTAGCATTGAAGACTCAAGTGTTTCAAGGGCAAGAAGACAACTCCACTAAGACGGATCAGTTTCTCTTTGTGCCGTTAGTGTCCTTAGTTGAGTTGTAATCTTGCATTTTGTTTTCATAGTATCCTATTTGCTGTTGTAGAAGCACCGTGTTAGGAATCTCTCAACCTTAAACTTCTTGTACTGTTGTAGTGACTAGTGTAGTCACAAGTGTAAAGTCTTTGTAACTAGAGAGTGACAAAGTGACTTGTAATAAGTGATTACAAGTTAGTGTGTTGAAGTCTTTGTAAGAAGTTCATTACAAAGTGACTTGTAATAGTTTAGATTACAAGTTAGTGACGTTGAAATCCTACAAGTGTAGGTCGTGGTTTTTGTCCCCTTGAGTGGGATTTTTCCACGTAAAAATTCCTTGTCTTTTTACTTGCTTTTTAAGTGTACTTCTATGTAGGAACTAGTAGAGGACTTGGTATCTCTACTGTTTGGTTGACTCATAGAAACAATCAAGCTATAATTATTTTTATTAAGAATATTATTTTTGCATATTAAAATGATTATTTATTTATTTATTACTATTTATATTTGAATTTAAGTGTCTTACAAAGAATGTCATTTTTATATTTAGTAACTCTTGACCTCCAACAATAAGATTCAAGGGCATTTTGTTACTTTACACATATCTCTAATTTAAGATCATAAAATTTAAAAATCTTTCTTACTTTTCTTAAATTTCGTGCCTATTCAAACTAAGATACATAAAATAAAATGAAAGGGGTACATTTTAAATAGTGGCTAATATTAACAAGCACAACACAAAAAATTGGCCATACCACACAATTTGTACATCTAAATAACCTCGAGTGAAATAAATAGGTCCAACAACCTTCTTCTATTTTAATAGTAAAAATTGCATGGGGCGCCCTATTTGGTTGGCACTTTTTAACCTGTAGCCGGGTTTTTTTGCACCCGTAGCCGTTTTTTTTTGTTAAAAGCCTTTTAAAAAGATAATTTTGCCCTGTTTTTTTATTAAAAGACTACTTTCTATCCAAGTATACCCCAGTCCTCTACTGTCTCTGTCTCTCTCTCACGTTCTTCGCGTTTTTGATTTGTTCTTCTCTGAAATCAAACGGTTTTCGTCATTCTTTTTTATTTTCAACTGTTTGTTCCCCAATAACATTATATATAATCACAAGTACATTGCATTAACTTTCTGGGTTTTATTTTAGTATTAATTTTTACGATTTAATTTCTAGTTTTTGTTTTGATAGTCATGTTAGTTGAATCGATAGTTTCGTAGGGTTTACTTTGATTAGTGCATTAGTTTTACTTTTATGATTGTGTTTTTAGATTTTTTTGAACGTATGTTTGTGTTTTTGATGAAAATTTTATGACGTCTTTAGTGATTTTTGGAGATGTCAAAATTTTTATAAATTTCCAGAGTTAAATAGATGATACTATTAAAGTATGAAGTTTACAATACTTCAAGGATACCTTAGCTGAAGTTTTATTTTTTTGGTTTGTGTTTTGTGTTTTTTGTTATATTTTTTATGAACTTCAGCATTATTTTTGGAGTTGAATTTGTGTTTGCTGAAGTTTATAATACTTCAAGGATACCTTAATTTTAGGAGCTGAAGTTTTGTTTTGTATTTTGTGTTTTTTGTTATAATTTTGTGATGACCCAAAGGGTCATTTTATAAATTTAGACCCAATTCTAGTCTTATTAGCCATAAAAAGACTAATTTTAAATATTTCGATTTGCGTACTTAGTCCGGGCGTAAGACCGAAAAGCTTTTATGTTAAAATATGAGAAATAGTAATTTCTAGTGATTATAGTTGACTTTGGTCAATATTTTGAGTAAACGGACCCGGATCTGTTTCCGACGATCACGAGAGGTCCGCAGT
Organism: Nicotiana undulata; assembly: GCA_005239495.1. Lineage (NCBI taxonomy): Eukaryota > Viridiplantae > Streptophyta > Magnoliopsida > Solanales > Solanaceae > Nicotiana > Nicotiana undulata. Next base: position 48,859 of record ML290114.1, on the reverse strand, counting down.
AAAATATGGGACTCGGGCGTATGACCGAAAATGAATTTCGAGGTCCCAAGCCTTACAAATTAATTTTTGAAAGAAATTATTTTGCTGAAATATTTATGAAATAAAGAAAAGAATTAATGTTTGAAATCATTGGTATCGGGCCCGTATTTTAGTTTCGAAGCCCGGTATAGATTTTTTATGATACTTAGGCTTTGCTTGTGAAATTTGGTAAAAAACGGAGTTCGTTTGACGTGATTCGGATATCCGGTTGAAAAGTTATGAACTATAAGTGTTCTTGAGGAAAATAATGAGTTTTGAGGTTTAATTCATAGTTTTAAATGTTATTTATGATTTGATCGCACGAAAAAGTCCGTATGATGCTTTTAGACTTGCGTGCATGTTTGGTTTAGAGCCCCGACGGCTCGGGTGAGTTTCAAATATGTTTGGGTTGTGTTGCGCTCGTTCTTTCTTATGCTTCGACGTCGTTTCTTCAAGCATAAATGATATCATATTGAACAAATGAGTCCCGATTTATGTTTTGAATGAAGTATTAGATCCGCATCGTAATTACGGACCCGTAGCAAAAAGAATCATCGAATTTGGACATCGTATTAAGATTTTATGGGCATTTTACTAATGTTGCCAGATTGTTCAGGTTAATTACTAAATTGCCACTGGCGGGTATTAAAAATCTGCACTATTTGCAAATATTAAAACCTACATATCTACTTCATTATAAGGTCAAATTGAGTGATTCAAAAGCCTAACTTGATTAGAAATTCATAAGGAATCCATCGGAGACATAAAAATCGAGTTTCAGGATCGTTTGGCACAAAAAACGAGGCAGAATAAATGGCAGAAAAATATATATAAAACGGGCATACTTCTTCTTCTTCAAATTTTCAAACCCCACAGCCCTAAGAACGAATTCCTTCATAAAATATCATCCCAAGTCATAGGTAATTAATTTTAAGCTTTACTCTTTCAATTACTCATTGTTTTTCATCACTTTTAAATCAAAAACTAAGAATTTTCATGGTAAAAATTGAGGGTTTGGGTAGAATTAGGGAATTTTATAAAAATCGAATCTTTACCTCGAGCTGAGGTCGGATTTCGAAACTAATTGTATATTTGGGTTCGTGGGTGAATGGGTAAACGTAATTTGGCCCGAACCCCGAGTTTAGACCAAGCGGGCCCGGGGTTGGGTTTTCACTTTCTTTTTTTAGAAAACTTAGAAAAAATTATAATTTTCAATAAAGTTAGTTCCTTTAGCCTTAATTAATGATATTGAGTTAATTATGATTAGATTCGAGCAAGTTAGAGCAACATTCTAAAAAAAAGCTGTAATTGAGCAGTGAGTGGCCTGCGAAATTGAGGTAAGTGTTTGATCTAACTTTGACTTGAGGGAATAGGAATCCCCACTTGTTTGCTATGTAAAATGCATGTGCGTGGTGTATAGGTGAGGTGGCGAGTATCTATGCACCACCTAATTTGCCTGTTAAGCATGATCCCTTTCCCGTTTCCAACTTAATTGATTCTTGTCTTAATTGTTCTATGTCCATTATTGTTTCTATGACTACTTTGCCTTGTTATTTTATTGTTAGATATTGTTGTGGTTATTTGAAAAAAGTATTGGTTGTTTTAGCTGGATTCCTTGTGGTATAAAACTGTAACACCCCGTACATTCTGCTTAGGGATGAATGAGTTAAAGGAGTAGTAAGGTTATATTTTGAACATATGAAGTCCTATCAGGATGATTAGGGATGAAAATAGTTATTTCAAAATCAAGATGGAAAGTTAGGTGCATAAGATTCGACAAAATCGACTAAGTTTGCACAAGATCCGTCTTCTAGCAGTGTTTAGAGAAAATGTGTAAGGCATTTTGGAAAACCCAAAGCATGAAAGTTGTATGCCTTTGAAATAGATTTCCAATGATATATTATGGATCCTGAACGGATGTCTGTGCGAAAGGTTATGCCCGTTTTACAGAACACTACGTAATATGCGCCCCCCGTAGTGCGACCGCTCTAATGCGAAAGTGTTCTGGCCATTTAGCGCGGCTGGGACCTACAGGTTAACGGGGGAGATAGTGGGGGGTCATTTTAAATCCCTACTTCATCCCCCACATCCCCAAAATATAAAAACTTGCTCTAGAAAGGAAAGCTCTCAAAAACCTAACTCCTTAAAGGTCCCTCCACCATCCAAGGTAAGTTCTAATGTATTCTAAGTTTATTTCAATTCCTCAACATCTTATTAACATGGGTAAATCCTCCATATCATTATATATTCGATTTGGACATCATTGTTGAGAGAAGGAACCCTAGAACTCGAATTCAAGGGGATTGAACTTCAAAAATGTAATGTCTTCACCCTCTAATTGATTCTAGCATTGGATTAATGATTATAGACTCTAGTTCATGAGATATGAATTGATGGGTTTGATAGAAAAGTATGAACGACTATAGGTTTGGGTTGTTTATTATTGAATATTGGTTAAGGGTGTTGTTTACCTTATGGGTGATAAAGAATAATGTAGATTATAACTATTTGAGACTCTAGAATTTATCTAGGAGCAAAAGAATGGGTTATTGGGTATAGAAACACCATTAATAAAGGCTATGAAGCTTTATGCCACCAAGTGTTTGATAAAATGCCCAAGTGACCAAAACATGGCTATTGTTGCTAATATGGAATCCTTTTGACTTGCATTGATATAGATTAAAGTTGAAAGGGTTGGCAAACATTATATTACGCTCAAGAGCAGGAAATTAAGGCATGTGAGACTAACTCTCTATGTTTGGGAATGTTAATGATTCTCCCTACACTACGTTTCTTTTACCACGTTACCAATTGCCTTAGAAACATAGTTAAGCCTAACTCCTTGAATAGTTGTAGAACTTCTATTTTCTAGCTTCATAACTCGTTCATGACTTTCATTCTGAACGTTGTGATCTTAGTTCGTATTCAATATAGACTTGGGTTTGATGTCCCTAAGTCTCGGTATACCTTACTCATCATGTCATAAACAGTTGAAGTTTTAATTTTCATATCAGTTCATGAATACATGTCTCAGTCTAGCTCTATTCAGTATTCAAGTATCATGTAACTCATTATGGTTCAATATTTCAGCATCCTGTATTTCAGTATCATGTATTTCAGTATGATTCTCAGTTCTTGAATGTTGAACACCTGTATTTGGGCTTGAGGTCGTAGTTTATATGCTTTATGCATACTTGGGCCTGAGGCCGTAGTTTATGCTTTATGCATGTTTGGGCCTTATTGATACCCAATTTTTTCTCATATTATTTTAAATTTTGCATGTATACCTTCAAAATCAGGTTTTATAACAAGTGGTATTTTTCCATAATTTTCCCATATTTTATTTAATTTATTTTAATTCACCCGGTATTTCTATCTTTAATAATTAATCATAAATTGCGTTACAAATGATTTCAAAAATTTTCTTGGTTTAGTATATGCTTTTTTGGTCCTATTAGGATTTAATTTTTCACAAAGTAGCCAAATTGACATTATTTGGCTATAATTGCAATAACTCTACAATTATAGCCTAATCATATGTTTTTGCTATTTTTATTCAATAATTAGTCACTTATATTATTTTGATACTAATTAATCATCTTAATTTAGTCTATTTAACATCAATTTTATTTTTTATAATTATTAGCCATTTTTATAAATTATATTTCTATTTTTATGGGTATTTAACTAATAGCCATCTTTTAATTTCAATTGTGGCCTAGATTAAATCCAATACCCACCTGATTTAATTAACCCAATAGACCCAGGCACAGTCTTTACCTTACCCGACCCAAAACCCTCGATCAATCTGAGCCGTTGATCGATTTTGATCAACGACCCAGATTCAACCTTCCATAATTAACCTAAGACTACCCCCCCGGTCCCTCATTCTCACTCAGACGCTCATCTCTCTACTCTCTCTCTAACTCTCTAGCTCTCTCTAGAGACTTCCAGTCTCCCCCCACCTCTGATGAGGTCCGTTCGTCTTCTCCGTCCGTCTCTTCGCCGGAGGCCATGGAATCCTCACCATCCTCCTGCCTCTCATGGCTCCTTCACGCCGGTGTTGCCGTCTCTAAGGTCTTCAAGAGACCAGGGTTCATTCTCTCACACTTCTGGCCTGGTTCAGGCCTTCATGGCTCGATTTTGAGTAAGATCTCCCTATTTTTGCCTAAACCTATGGGTTTCTAGGCCGATATCTTCATCTTTGGGTTATTTTCTCGAAACCCCAATTTCATCTATTAAACTTCTCAGATCTGTATAGATCTGAGATGAGCTTATCCTATTTCATATGTTTTCTTATGAAAACCCTCTGATGAATAGTTTCTCGTCTTTCATAAACTAGGGTTTCTGAAAATCTTTTTCTTCAAAAACGATTCCTGATTGTTAAGAGCTTATTCTCTGATTCTCATGAGTTTTAATCGATTATGTTGAGTTTCTTCTCAACCAATTAGTTCATGTTGACACCCCCAATTTTGCACTTTGTTTGAATTCTGAAGTTCGTCCTTGATTATTTGCTGCCTGATTTTGCTATGTGCTTCGTTTAATTAGAATATTTTATGATCTTTTACCCTAGTATGCCTCTATTAGGGTTTCATAGTCGATTCTTTCTGTTTATACTCGACTTGTCTGCTTATTCGTGGGAACCTATGTTATTTTCCTTAAAACTAGTGTAATTTTGAGTCTCTAATTCAGTGATTTGCTATGATGATACCTATGTGCTGATTTTCTCAAATATTCTCATATTTTCTTTACATCCTTTGATTATTTCTTACCTTATTCTCTGATTAACCATGTTATTTATTGATTCTTACTGGTTATTTCCTTAATTGAACCCTTTATGTATTTACCTCTAATTGCCTACTCTATATCTAGGTTATTTGACTCCTTTCCTTAATTAACTACCTTGTTCTTTACTGTTAATTGATTGCCTGATTTCGATTGACTCCTTACTTTTGTGAAATTTTCCTTAATTGACATTGGCTCCCTGTGATTTGAATCCCACCCAAGATTTTCTTGACTGATTTCCTTAATTAAACTATATTCCGCCTTATTTTATGTGTAAACATGCTGTCAATTACATAGATACACTTTCCTTATTTGTATATTCTGTATTTAGTCCTAATTGCATGCCATATACTTTTACTATCTCTTACATGGTAAAATCATTTCCTCAATCGATGCTCTTTCCTTATTTATCATTATTGTATCCGTTTGAACTATGACTTCCTAATTAAACGGAGTACTTACATTGATTGGATTCTGACTTGTGATTATTTCTATTTTTATGCTGGACTTTTACCTATTACCATATTCTCGACTTATTTTCAAAAGCTATAAGTACTCCTATTCTCTCATTGGCAAGGACACGAACATATACACTGTTTGACTCTCTCTTAAGAACACATATACCCTCTACTGTTATTCTCTTGATCACCTGCTACTTCCAGTCGGCTGCAAGCCAAGACTGGTGATTATATTTGCTTATTCCTCATTCTGTATTTTCTATCTTCAACTGGTATGTTTTCACTTTAGGTTTAAAGTTTCAAAACAATATGTATCTTTGGGTATTTCGATTCATCTTGTTTCTAATCTTCTTTTACTTATGTCTTTGCTGTTCTACTTGCAACTAGTTTGTATGCTTGTTGTTTACCTTTTCCCTTTTAACTTCAGCATGTTAGTTCCCATTTGCATGCTTCACATGATCCTGCTATGTTTTCTTTATGCTACAACATGCACTGCATGTTACATAGACTCTATACTGTATCTGGAACTTTTCCCTGAACCTATGTATAACTATGTATACTGTCCTCTCCCCAGTACTCCCTCAATCTGATTCTGTTGAATTCTTTTGACAAATTGTGTCTGTGACTGCTTAAGTTGTATACCAGTCTGTGATACTCTAGTACTTCTCTAATGTCAACTTGTATCCCAATCTATTTCTATGTGCCCCCAATCCCTGCTTCCTTGTTTGTATTATCTCTATGCAACGTGTGATGTTTGGTGCTGGTTGATTGTTCTGAAACTATTTTCCTAAGGCATTCACTTACTGTTATGAAGACACTTTTCAAATAAACCATCTTTTAAATATGTTCTTTTAACTCAACTCTTTTTCAAATCATCTCCTGCACTTCACTTTATTCCTAGACCATAAGTTCTGCCCCCCTCAGTGTGAGCACTACTTTGGGACCCCTGAGCTCCTTCTGAACTCTGACACACTAAGGCTGGCACTTCCACACTACACATGTCCAATTCTTGGTTACTAAGTCTTGGTGTGAGCATTGCCCGGGAGCCCTTGAGGTCCTTAGGGAACTTTGACACACCCGAATTACGAAAGGTTGTGAAATACCATATGACAATGAGGTTTGGAAGACATAGGACTAATTGAAGGCTCCCTATAGAATAGCTTCTTATTTTCCATTTCAATTATGTAATTTATTCATTGGCCTGTAATAATTTGTAAACAACTCTTGGGGATGGATAGTAAAAAAGGGGAAAGGGATAACTATGCATGCTATAGATATAAAGGGTAGAATATGGATATGATGACCGATGCACTAATACCACGTGTAGCCCCTCTTTGAGGAGTGTCATACCAGGTATTGCATTGATGTGATCCATATTATTACAAACCTAGGATACCTTTTACTTTAAATGTTTAGATTGCAACTCTTTTCAAAACTTAGCCTTTCTATAACTGTTTTTCAAACACTTGCATGCTTAAGATTTAAATCCCCTCTTATTTGAGCCTTTATTTGTTTGATTGAAAAACCATACAAATTCACAAAAGTTGTTTGGCCGGGAACCACATTTGTGGATCCTGAGGGGTGCCTAACACCTTCCTCTTAGGATAACCTTAACCCCTTACCCTATCTCTGGTTAATAATTTAGTTGTAGATAAACACCTTAGGTGCCCTAACGCACCTTTAAAATCGTTAGGTGGCAACTCTAAAAAGGCGAAAACCCTTTCCCCCAAAAAGGAAAGAGATGCCTCAACCCAAAATGTCCTGAACCCGATCTCCGCGAGGAAAAAGGGAGCGCGACAACATGGCGACTCTGCTGGAGATATTTAGGCTTTTACCGTTACAAACCGCTTTGTGAATTTGTCTGAGTTTGATATTTGTACCCTTTCCTTTCCCCTTTTATGTGCAATTAATTGTTTATCTCTTTCGAGTATTTATTCCTTTCCAAAAAGCAAAACTGACATGTTTCTTTGTTTTCCTATGTAACCGCTTTAAATTATAACTGTTGTATTTACCACTTCCTTAAACGTGCAAATACATGACAACCTGCTTTTAATAATTATTATTTCATAATCATGATCGACATTCATACTCCACTCGTGCCAAACAAAATACTATAGCAACGCTTGATGAGTGTTGCGCTCTTCTTATATTATTACCCCCTAAATTCGAAAAGGCTTATTTGCGGTAAAACTAATCGATCAGCGGTGCAGTCGACGGTTCCGTGCCTTTCCCCCTTGAGTTGTCCGCTCAAGGGTACCAATCTAAAACCCCATAGAAACCTTACTCTGTTGTATTGTTGCATGCATCATGGTCAAACCTATCTAAGTTAAAGTGTTGTCCGCACGATAGCTTTTAAGATAGCCTTATCCAAAAGGTCCACCGGGTTTCCCTAAACCCAAACGGACATCATCACGTTCTGTGCATTCACTTGGAGAACTAAAAGCTTTATGCTAATTGTTGATGTTAAATAGTCGAGTCTGGCGGGGGTAAGGGCCTAACCTTATTTGCTTTGCAGAAGTATAAGGCACGAAGTCCCCAGGTTCGGCATGGTCTCTGACATCCACCCAAGACTACTGAGTTGGTGGGAAGATCTACACCCCAGTGACAAAACTCTCGTCAGAAAATACTTGGGCAATCTACCATCCCTCCTAGAAATCCAGCCTAACAAGATGATAATAGAGGCTGCTACCTTATTCTGGGATTGCGAAAGGTCCATGTTCCGCTTTGGAGACATTGAAATGACGCCTTTACTGGAGGAAATAGGAGGACTGGCTGGCCTAGTGTGGGAAACCCCGGGGTTGCTGATGCCTGAGAACCGCACAGGCAAAGGTTTCCTTAAGATGATGGGTCTGAAGAAGAATGTAGAACTGGTATGCTTGAAGGAATCATACATACCTATTGATTATTTATACGAAAGGTACGACCACAACAAATCATACCGTATCTACCATGACGAGTTTGCTATCACCTCCCTGGGACACATCCATCGTAGAGTGTTCGTCTTTATGGTCTGCTTTTTGGGTTTGATTGTGTTTCCAATGAAGAAGGAGAGAATTCATACCAGACTGGCCATGGTAACTAAAACATTAATAGAAGGGATTGATTGGCAAGACTTCAGCATTGTGCCTATGATCATTGCAGACATATATCGGGCCTTGGAGAAGTGTCAACAAAGAGCAAGACATTTCAAAGTTTGCAATCTATTACTTCAACTTTGGCTCGTGGAACACCTCCAAAGAGGTGAATACCGACAAGACATTCATCGAAGGATCTGGGATGACCACATCGCTTTCCATCACCCGAAACGAATGAATTACATCCCCGACATGTTCGCTCAGCCTGAGAATGCCGAAGGATGGGTTGAGCTCTTTGATAATCTTACTGAAGAACATGTTCAATGGATGTTTGAGTGGTTTCCGACATATGAGTTCATCATCCGATCCCGAGATGCACCGTTTCTAATACTGATTGGTTTAAATGGGACATACCCTTACGTCTCTCTTCGAGTTATGAGGCAAGCGGGTAGGAAGCAATTCATACCCAGGGTCGACAAAATGAGCCATCTTCGAGCAGACTTTCAAAATGATGACAGTCCTCCCAAGTGCCAAGCTCAGCACCTGGCACTGCAAGATTATACTTAAGAAGGACACCATCGAGCCAGACAGGTATCATGCCGGTTGCACCCCTTTCTATCCTGGTTGGTTAGAAGATAATTGAGGTAATCAGAGCAAGCCAGGGTACATCTGAGGTCACAGGGTTATAGATGAAAGGGCTGAAGCGCAAGTCAAGTTCAACTAGCTGCGCAAAAGAATCTGTGAGTGCGAGGATGAACACCACAAAATACATGAGTCTGACAAGAATCTGATTGAATAGTGGAAAGACATGGCTATCAGCACCAACAAGAGGTTAGGATACTTGGAACGAGGTATAGTCGAGCTGGAGGAGAAATTCATCAAAAGGGTCAAAGACTGCCAAAGGGTTGAAGGAACTGAAAGAGGACATCTCGCCAGAGCATACCTGTTGCTGGGACTTCACGAGCTCGGAAAGCTGTTCGAGGGAAGCAGGAATGTCGAATCTGGGGAAGGTTCTTCTGGGACCAAGTAGAGAGGAATGTCTTTATTTTTCTGTCAATGTAATGAGGCCAAGAGCCATTAGTGACTTTTATTTTATTTAGTGTCGTTTTGGGGATTTGTCTATTTTTTATCAATAAAATGAGGCATTTAGCATTTTAAGTTCTCCAAATCAATTTGTCGCTAGGCCTACCTCGGGCATAACGAGGTTCCCAAATTAGGACACACTTTACATTCCCACACTATGTGTTTAAATACTGCAATATCTTTTCATAATCCTCACTGACTTGGTTACCTTTTGTTTTTATTTCTCCTTTTCTTTATTGTTCCCCTCCCCAAAGGTTAGTTCGTGCACTCTGGCATCATCAGCTTATCTCACAAGATCTAAGGGCCCTCCACCTACTCCTCCTAGTCCTCCTAAAGGAAAGAACAAAGGCAAGAGTAAGATGGAAGAATCCAGCGGCACCAGGAAGAAGAATATGGTTGAACGGCTAGAGGTCACTGACGATCAAGGTATTCAGGTTCTAAGTGAGAACATGTCACCACTGGAACATAAATTGCTGAAATTTCAAGAAGAACTTGACCAGGTTCGAAATCTGGCCAACTTGTTATTTTCCCTCAACGTCCTAGACGTCAAATTCCCAAACACTCAAAACCCTACACCTCCACAAAATATACCAAGACAACAGAATTATCTCGCACCTCACCATCACACCACTCCGCCAAAGAACCAAACTCTCCCGACACAAAGCAATACTTGCCACACTTCAAACAACACTCTGTTACTTATCCCAGAACCTCAGAACCCCACAAAGGACCATTTCCACAATCCCATCTATGTGGAGACCATGCCACACTCCACTCCACCTATCACACACCCATCCGATCGGATGAAAAGGACCTTCTTATCAAGAACCTGGCTGAGGAACTAAGGAAGATGACCATCAAAGTTCAAGGTGTTGAAGGAACCAAGGGAATCGAAGGGTTGAATTATGAAGACCTCTGTATACAACCTGATGTCGAACTGCCCGAGGGGTACAAACCTTCGAAGTTCGAAATGTTTGACGGTAGTGGTGATCCGAGGGTCCACCTAAGGACCTATTGTGACAAGCTAGTTGGCGTAGGAAAGGATGAAAGGATCCACATGAAGCTGTTCATGAGGAGTTTGAAGGGATATGCATTGACTTGGTACATTAGCCAAGATCCCAAGAAGTGGTCAAACTGGGTAGGGATGGCGTCTGACTTTATGGATAGATTTAGATTCAACACAGAGAACGCACCAGACGTGTTCTATATCCAGAATTTGAAGAAGAAACCCACAAAGACATTTCGTGAGTATGCTACTCGCTGGAGGTCCGAAGCTGCTAAAGTCAGACCTGCTTTAGAGGAAGAGCAGATGAACAAGTTCTTTGCCTGGGCTCAGAACCCGCAGTACTATGAACGGTTGATGATGATTGATAATCACAAGTTCTCCGACATTATCAAATTAGGGGAGCGGATTGAAGAAGGTATTAAGAGCGGTATGGTCACAAATTTTGAAGCTTTGCGAGCTACAAGCAAGGCTTTACAGTCCGGTGGTGTGTCTAAGAAAATAAAAGTGGGAGCTGTAATGGTTACACAAAGAGCCAAATCCCCACTCAAATACAAAATTTATCCAACACCTCCACTCACATACCAGCCAACCCCGAATTACCAAGCACCCTCACCCACTTACCAATCTCCACCACCTACTTACCAATCTCCACCACCCACATATCAACCTATTTCACCCAGATACTCGTAACCCGCTCCTGTTTACCATACTTACAATTCTCATCCATCTCATTACCAATCACCCCCTACCCATCAAAACTTCCCTAGACCTCGGCCTAATTTTGATCACAGACCTCCAGAACAATACACCGCCACAGCTGCCGGTTACGTCACCCCTATCCCTGCTGCCACCCCTGAGAACCCTTCTTAGTGGGTTAACCCAAACAAATCCTGTGCATACTATTCCGGCATAAAATGGCACACCATCGATGAATGCCGCTTTTTGAAAGACAAGATACAGTCCCTGATCGATAACAAAATCATTGTGGAAAAGGAGCCCACTCCGAACGTCCGCAAAAATCCTCTGCCAGACCATAAGGGTGGGGGTATCCATATGATTGAAATAGAAGATGATTGGGACCCCGAGGGATCAATCGGGTTGATCGCAGAAGGCGATGATCCAAAGAAACCAGTAGTCACTCTCAATCCAATCATAGTCCAGATTCAACCATTTGGGGATGCTGAGGTAAATATGTCCATACCTATTGAGTTTGACGCGGCGCCACCCACAAAGACACCAGTACCAATTGAAGTTGAGTTCGTATCACCGGCAAATTCACCCGCACCATTTGAGGTTGCAGCCTTGCCACCCAAAGCACATGTTCCATTTGAAGTAAGGATAGCCGCCCTAATTCCAGTGGCGATGTCGACCACGCCACCCTTTTATACAAACGCTATTCCGTGGGACTATACAACTGAGGTGAGAAGGAAATGCAAGGTCAAAACTGAGGAAGCTGTCGCATCGCAGGGTATGACGAGATCTGGTAGGGTATACACCCTAGGCATCTGGCCGAATCAAGCAAGCAGGCTGTCAATCTGCCTCCCCTTATTGAGACAGGTCCAGATGACCTTTGGAGAAAAGTACATGCTAAGGCGTATTCGGTCATCGACCAGCTAAACAAGACGCCAACACAAATATCCATCCTCTCTTTGTTGCAGAATTCCGAGACGCACCGAAGTGCTCTATTGAAGGTGTTGAGTGAAGCGTATGTACCAAACAACATCACTAGTGAGGAAATGGCCAACATGGTGGGCCAAGTGTTGGAAAGTCACACAATCACCTTTCATGAAGACGAGTTACCACCTGAAGGATTGGGGCACAACAAAGCACTGCACATCACCGTGCAATGCGAAGATTATTTCATCACAAGAATCTTGATCGATAGAGGATCCAGTCTTAACATTTGCCCGTTGATAATGCTCAAGAAATTGGGTAAAGGTCTTCATGAGATAAAGGATGGAGCAATCAATGTGAAAGCTTTCGATGGATCTCAAAGGTCCACCGTTGGTGAGATAAGCCTATGCCTGCAAATGGGACCAACTTGGTTCGAGGTTGACTTCCAGGTGATAGATGTGCCAGCGTCCTACAATCTGTTATTGGGACGACCATGGATCCATGCTGCTGGGGCCGTAACATCAACGCTACATCATGTAGTGAAGTTCGAGTGGAACCACCAAGAGGTGATTATTCATGGTGGTGGTAGCAGCAACCTTATTTACAATCGCCAGACTATTCCGGTGATCGGAGAAAGAAGAAAGTTGGGTGGAGAAACTTACCACCACATTGAACGGGTCAATGCCATCGACAAGAACAAATGGTGGGATATCAAGATCGAGAGTACACTAAACTGTAATGGGTGCGATCATGGCAAAGGTCTCGGCAAGAACCTTCAAGGAATCTCCAAACCTATCAAGATCAAAAACCATGGCACCACTTTCGGTCTGGGATACGACTACACTTGGGAAGAGTACAACGACTGGTCGCCACCTTGGCGCGGTCTCTACTACCCATTGGAGCAGCCAATACCGCATCTGGAGCAGACCTTCCAACATGCCAACATTATTTATGGATCAGACGAAGAAGAAGCACTTGCAGCAATAAGGAACTTGTTTATGAAGGACAGTGATATGGACTGCTGTGTCATTCTCGAGGAGGAGGAGGAGGAGGAGGAGGAGGAGAGCCCTTCCATACAGGCTGTGAGCAGAGGGACATACCTAAAAAAACTAGACTATCAGGACAACCAAAGCCCGACGAGCCTCGGGGTAGCAAGGCTAAAACAAGCATTACTTACTGTTTTATTTACTAAATGATTTTTCCTTTTCGCATTTTTTTTTCAATTCCTACAATAAGATCTTCAATGTTCAAACATTCCCTCAATTTATCAAAGCATTTTCTAAATTTTCCTATAAATCCAATATTTATTACTACTGTTTTCTCTCATTACTTTATCTATACAGCATTACTATTACTTGTCTTGATGAATCGATGATTGTGACATGCAATGAGACAACGCAGTGAACATACGTCGATTTAGAGGAAGATTATATACCCGACGAGATTGTTAAAGAAGTCAAAAACTTTGAAAACAGACCTAGGTCCGACCTGGATGAGACTGAGGTTATCAACCTGGGAGATTTAGAAAATGTCAAAGAAACACGGATCAACATCCATTTGTCACCGTCAGAGAAGAGAAAATACACAGAGTTTCTGAAGGGATATGAGGACATATTTGCTTGGTCGTATGATGATATGACTGGTCTCAGTACGTCTATTGTGGCTCACAAACTGGCAACCAATCCAATGCGTCCACCGGTAAAGAAAAAACTTAGAAAGTTTAAACCCGACATGAGTTTGAAAATCAAGGAAGAAGTTACCAAGCAGATCAACGCTAAGGTTCTCAGGGTAGTTGAGTACCCAACGTGGTTAGCCAATATTGTACCCGTGCAAAAGAAGGAAGGAAAGGTCAGAGTCCGTGTCGACTATCAGGATCTCAACCGGGCCAGTCTGAAAGACGACTTCCCTTTGCCAAATATACACATCCTGATTGACAATTACGCCAAGCATGAACTACAATCATTCGTGGATTTCTTCGCTGGTTATCATCAGATTTGGATGGATGAGGAAGATGCTGAGAAAACGACTTTCATTATGTCGTGGGGAGTATATTATTACAAGATGATGCCATTCGACCTGAAGAATGCAGGGGCCACCTACATGAGGGCTATGACCACTATATTCCACGACATGATTCACAAGGAGATCGAGGTATATGTGGTTGATGTTATTATCAAGTCCAAGAAAGCCACTGACCACGTAGAGGATTTTAGGAAATTCTTCAATAGGTTGAGAAAATACAATCTGAAACTGAACCCCGCGAAGTGTGCATCGGGGTTCCTGCTGGGAAGTTGCTGGGTTTATTGTGAGCCGCCGGGGAATAGAATTGGATCCGTCAAAAGTCAAGTCCATTCAAGAACTACCACCACCAAGGAACAAGAAAGATGTTATGAGTTTCTTGGGGAGGCTTAATTACATCAGTCGGTTTATGGCACAGTCTACAATTATCTGTGAGCCGATCTTTAAGATGCTGAAGAAGGACGCTGCAACCAAATGGACCGATTAGTGCCAAAAGGCTTTCGATAGAATCAAGGAATATTTGTCAACACCACCAGTCCTAGTACCACCTGAGCCAGGTAGACCTCTGTTACTCTACCTTGCAGTATTAGATGGAGCCTTCGGCTGTGTTCTGGGGCAGCATGATGAAACAAGAAAGAAGGAACAAGCCATTTACTAACTTAGCAAGAAGTTCACTTCATACGAGGCCCGGTATTCTGTACTGGAACGAACCTGCTACGCTTTGACTTGGGTAGATCAGAAGCTGAGGCATTACTTCTGTGCCTACACAACATATCTCATATCAAGGATGTATCCACTAAAGTACATCTTTCAGAAGCCCATGCCCACTAGCAAGCTGGCAAAGTGGCAAATCTTGCTGAGCGAGTTCGACATTGTTTATGTAACTCAGAAAGCGGTCAAGGGACAGGAACTGGCCAACCACCTCGCTGAGAACCATGTGGACGGAGAGTACGAACCCCTAAAAACGTATTTCCCCAATGAGGAGGTATAATTCATAGGAGAAGACATTGCAAAATCCTATGACGGTTGGAGGATGTTCTTTGATGGAGCAGCAAAATTCAAAGGAGTTGGCATTGGAGCAGTCTTAATATCGGAAACCGGCCAGCATTATCCGGTATCCGCCAAACTCAGATTTCCCTACACCAACAATATGGCAGAGTATGAGGCCTGCATCTTAGGGCTCAACATGGCCATTGAAATGAACATCCAATAGCTGTTAGTAATCGGTGACTCGGATCTGTTGGTACATCAGGTACAAGGAGAATGGGCAACCAAGAATTCCAAGATACTACCTTATTTGCATCACGTACAGGAATTGAGAAAGAGGTTCAAAAAGATAGAGTTCCGGCATGTCCCTAGAATCCAGAATGAGTTCGGCGATTCATTGGCTACTTTATCCTCAATGATCCAGCATCCGGACAAGAATTTCATTGACCCTATTCCCGTAAAGATCCATAATCAGCCAGCTTACTGTGCCCATGTTGAAGAAGAAGCAGATGGAAATACTTGGTTTGATGACGCAAACTACTGGAGGAAATTAATGCTGGGACATGCGGTCCACATATGAACGGTTTTGTCTTAGCAAAGAAGATACTCCGAGCTAGTTACTTTTGGATAACTATGGAAACAGACTGCATCCAATATGTCCGAAAATGCCACCGCTGTCAGATACATGGGGATATGATAATGGTACCTCCAAATGAGCTCAATGCAACAAGCTCACCATGGCCGTTCGCCGCCTGGGGCATGGACGTTATTGGGCCAATCGAGCCTGCCTCCTCCACCGGACACAGGTTCATTCTGATAGCCATTGATTACTTCACTAAATGGGTCGAAGAAGCCTCCTACAAAGCAGTTACTAAGAAATTCATGGCCGACTTTGTCCGTGACCGCATTGTCTGTCGATTCGGAGCCCCACAGTCAATCATTACCGACAACGGTTCCAATCTCAATAGTGACTTGATGAAAGCCATGTGCGACCGCATTGTCTGTCGATTCGGAGTCCCACAGTCAATCATTACCGACAACGGTTCCAATCTCAATAGTGACTTGATGAAAGCCATGTGTGAAACTTTCAAGATCAAACACAAGAATTCCACGGCCTATCGACCTCAAATGAATGGAGCTGTAGAGGCTTGTTGATACCTAATTTTTCCTCAAATTATTTTTAAACTTGCATATGTACCTTCAAAATCACTCTTTACAGTAATTGGTATTTTCCCATAATTTTTCGTATTTTTTATCAAACTATTTTCCTGTTTATATAATATTTTATATTCCATAATTATTCATAAATAATGTTATAAATAATTTCAAGGCATTTTCTTGCTCAATGTATTATTCATAATCCTATTCAATTCCATTAGGATTTAATTGTTCCACCAATTAGCCAATATTGGCATTATTTAGCTAATTATAGTGATTTTTCAATAACAACACAAATGTACATTTATACTATTTTAAAATCAATAATTGATCATTTTATATTTTTTATATTAGTTAATCACCTTAATTTCATTTATTTAGTCTTAATTTTATTTTTACACAAGTATTAGCTATTTATTAATTAATTATCTTATTTTTAAGGGTATTTAACATTTAGCCCATTTTATTTAAACTTTAATTTCTAAACCCAACCCCACCTGACCCAAAACCCATATTTAACCCAACCCAAAACCCATATTTAACCCGGCCCAACCCCATACCTGATCTGAACCGTTGATCAAATGAGATCAACGGTCCAAATCAACGTTACCATAATTAACTCCCAACTACCCTCCTTCCGACCCCTCATTCTCTCATGACCCCTCATCTCTCTACTGACCTCTCTTTCTCTCTAACCCCTTCTGGAGACTTCCGTCTCTTCAAGTTATGATAAACTTCTTCATCTTCTCCAGCAAACCCCTTTGCCGGAGACCTTGAAGCCCTCGTCCTCTTGCCTCTCATGGCTCTCCTATGCCGGTGATGTCGTCCCTAAGGCCCTCAAAAGGGCGAGAACCCGTTGCTTACACCCCTGGTGTCCCTGTTCACTTCAAGCCTCCAAAGCTTGATTCTAAGAAAGGCTATGACCTCTGAGGCTCAAGCCATTGCTGTTTGAGGTTCCTTTTCATCCTCTTAGAGGTTTTCTGTAAAACCCTAACATGTGAAACTTCCCGTTCTTTTAGATATACACTAGATTCGGGTTTATTACTAGTATTATTATATTTTTTCTCAAAGGTTTTCTATTTTTAAACAAGTTTTTCACTTAGGGTTTTTGAAACTTCTTCTTCAAACGATTTCTCAAAGTTCAAGTGATTTTCTAACATTGCTTAAACGTTTTATCACCTTTAATCACGATTTACTATGTTAAAACTTAGTTTTAACACTGTGCTCTAAGTCCTTAGTATGACTTTTCTTTCGATTTGTATGAGTGTCTGTTTCCCATGAATAATTCCTGTTTCTTTGTGATTATCGCTTCACTATGCTATTGGGTCTTTGATTTTGTTGCTTCTTATGCTTGAATCAGTACTGTCTTGAATCCTTGAATTATTGTGAGTAGTACTATATTGATTTCCATATGCTAATTCTGAATGTCTCTTTAGATACATGAGACCTTCCCTTAATTAGTATCAATTTCGAATCCCTGATTTTTGTGTGGATACTCTTACTGATTTCCGACTACTTTCCTTGTTTTTACAACTTTAAATTATCTATTATCCTATTATGTATTTTATTGCACTATTAATTGATTGTTACTTTTATTTCCTCAATTAGACCCTAAGTACCTAACCCTAATTACTTATGATGTACTTGCAACGTTTGAATTATTCCCTTATACCCCCGCTATGTGAATTGTTTCCTTATTTGCCACCTCTTTCTTACCTTTGAAATGACTCCCTTAATTAAGGGAAGACTTGGGTTGACTCTTGTTTTACTGATTCTAAGTTCTTACCAATTACTAAACGAATTGATTCTTTCCTTATTAATCCTGAACTGGTCCTCTTTGCCTTATTTGACTCTTTACCATTTGAATTAAATCCCTTGACTTAAGGAGTTACTTGGTTTAATTTCCTGACTAATTGATTCCAAGTTCCTTAAACTGTGATTCCTACCTTATTCTACTACTTATTTTTCAATTATAAATACTAAAGCCTTTCAATAACATAGACACGAACAAAAGACTGTTCAAAACTCTCTTACACACACAGACATAGACACAAAAACTGATTTTGTGCACTCTCTTTCACAACCAAGAACTCTCACTGTGCACCTCTTGTCTTTGCTTGCATTACTGCTTTCTTCATCATACTGGTATGTCTTTGTTTCTATTCATAGTTCAGTTCTTGGCATTTATTATATGTTTCTACTTTTGGTTCTGCTGTTTACCTTGCAATTAGCATGTCTATTGCTTTTCTTACGTGTTTCTACTTATGTTTATGCTATTCAACATGCATCTAGGCTTCTAAATCTCTCTTTCACATGCCTACTGTTACCTTGCCTTGCATGCCCAATGTGTCTCTCACACTCAGTCTCTGTTCTTTATATGTATCCCCTGCCTATGTCTAATGTGTTAATTCAGTTATAAGGCTATTTGTTTGGTTGATATGTTTGACACTTAGTCATATTCTCTGAATCCTTAGAAACCTTTGATTATGTGTATGTGTGTTGAGTTACCTCCTTCATGGGCTGTGTATCTATCCCCCAGATCTCTCACCCCAGTTTGTGTTTGCTGGACCACTCTGGGTCCCTTATGTGATGCTGACTTTGTAATGCTACTTTGCAAACTGTTTTCAACAACTGAACCTTTGTTCTGAAAGGCTGATCTTTATTAAAAAAATCTTTTCAAACTATTTTCAAACACTGTTTTACTTGAACTTTCCTATATCATGAGCATACCTCACTACTCCTAGTTTCTAAGTTCAGCCCCCTTCGTGTGAGCACTGCCTTGGGGACCATTTGAGTACCCATTGAACTCTGACACACAAGGCTGGCATTCCTACACTGCACCTACTCATTCCTAGCTAGGGTACCTGGGTGGGAGCACTGCCTGGGATCCTCTGAAGTCCTTAGAAACTCTGACACACCTGGGTTGGTAAAGATCATGTCATATGGAATTAAGCATCTGGAAGATTTTGGGCCTATTAGTAGGCTCTCTATAGTGTAACTTCTTAATTTTCTTATTTACTTATGTAATTCGTGCAATGCTGGTCTGTAATAATTAATTGTAAAAACAATTTCGGGACTGGATAGTGAAATGGGTGGGGGATATGCATGATATACGGGTAGAAACCATGCTTGTAAGTTTATATTTTTACATATGTATGCGCAATAGTCACCATGCTTAAGAATACATGTCATTCATGCATTAAATACCATGATACTTAGGTTCATTTATTTTCAGCATCTCATCATGCTTATATCCACTTAGAAATCATGTTCATAGTTGAGTAACAACAAAAACGACTGTTATAATGTTACTGCTTCAGCATTCTCATAACTGCATCACCTAGAAATCCTGTTTTAGGCTAAATAATAACGCTAACCATTATCAAATCTTGCATTTAGAAATCATGTCCCTTAGGTGACTATTTTCAGCATGTTACTTGTGCCAAATTCCTGTGTTAAATCAACATACTGCTATGAACACCTAGAAAAATCATGTGTTAAGTTCAGCAACTTAACAAAGAGTTATATCTCTCTACGTTTTGTTTTAAGTCAAATGTGTTAACAAATGGATCTCGCTAAAATAAATTCTGATGCTGAAAATGCATATGCATTTAGAATATCATGTGTAGGGTTTTTGCATCATGTTGCACCTTGCTTGCATTTAGATATCATGCCTTTAGGATCGCATCTTTAGTCATTTTAACGCTCTTTCCTTGATTAAGATTAAAACAGACTCACCCCTGCTCAATAACTATTTTCTTAAAAACTGGACACTTAGAATAGCATAACTGAAGCAGTTGTGATACGCCTAGGCAAGCCTTAGGTATTAAACTTGCTAAAATTCGGTACCTACTCTTTTATGGGAACTGTTTGGCCAATAATAGGTATAAACCAATAGTCTAAAACTGGTAAAAAATCTTTTTCTGAAATTCAGTAATAAGACTGTCTCGCCATTATATTCTCGCCTGGAGATCCTGCCTTAGATTCTGAAGTTAAAAGACCTTATTTGTGTTTGAGTCGTGCTAATTATGTGCATAATTTGTGGAGGAATATCTGAGCCTCATATTTGCTTCTATGTGTCTTTCCCATATTTGCAGTCCTAATTGTTCTTGTTTGTCGTTTAGAATTTTGTCCTTTAAACCTAGGGGTTCAGCCAAGTACTTCCCTTTTAGGATAGTAGTCCTAACCTCCTCCAGGACTGATAGGATGGGACGGGTAATATCACGTAATAGAATTCATGACCAGCACGCGTTTCAATAACCTTCAAGGGGTGGGAAAGGGTAGAATATGAATATGATGACCGGTGCGCTAATACCACATGTAGCCCCTCTTTGAGGAGTGACATACCGGGTATTGCATTGATGTGATCCATATTGTTTCAAACCTAGGATGTCTTTCCCTCAAATGTATTACTAGTTCTTTCAAAAGTAAATAACTCCGTTGCTTATTTGAAATCCTCTCTTATTTGAGTTGTTGCTTGCTACTTGCTTATTGTACAAATTCACGAAAACCATTTGGCTAGGAACCACGGTTGTGGATCCTGAGGGGTGCCTAATACCTTCCCCTTGGGATAACTTCAAGACCTTACCCAATCTCTGGCAATGCAAACTAGTCTCATGAGTTAATCACTCTAGGTGCCCTAATGCACCTTTAAAATTGTTAGGTGGCGACTCTTGTTTTAACCCTCCTCCTTTAAAAGGAGTTTTCAGAATGTCGTAAACCCGATCTCCGCTTAAGGGAAAAAGGGGGCGCGACAGCATGTCGACTCTGCTGGGGATTATACCTAGGCTTTTACCATTAAAAATCGTTTCGTGAATTTGGACCTTTAATTTTGTTTAATGCTTGCACCCTTTCCTCTTCCCAGTTACATGACATTAAATTGTTTTTACTTCTTTCAAGTATTTATTTCCCATGAACAAACTAACATGTCTCTTTGCTTTCTTTTGTAACTGCTTTCTTCATTACACCATCACATTTCTTTCTTTACCGCTTTCCTTAACGTGCAAATACATGCCTACCTGTTTAAATGCCTTATTTATTGCATATCATGCTCAACATTCATATTCCAATCGTGCCAAACAAAATACTATAGCAACGCTTACAATGAGTGGTTGCGCTATTCCTATACTATTACCCCCTAAATTCGGAAAGACGTATTTGCGGTAAAACTAGTCGATCAGCGGTGTAGTCGACAGTTCCGTGCCTTCCCCCTTGAGTTGTCCGCTTGAGGGTACCAGTTTAAAACCCCATAGAAACCTTAATCCGTTATACTGTTGCATGCATCATGGTCAAACTTAGCCAGGTTAACGTGTTGTCCGCACAATAGCCTTTAAGATAGCCTTGTCCAAAGTCCATTGGGTTTTCCTAGAACCCAAACGGACACCCTCACGCTCTGTGCATTTATTTGGAGAACTGAATGCTTCTTGCTAATTATTGGTGTTAAATAGTCGAGTCTGGTGGGGGTAAATGGGCTAACCTTGTCTGTTTTGAAGAAAATAAGGCATGAAGTCCCCAGATTTGGCATGGTCGCCAATATTCACCCTAAGCTGCTGAATTGGTGGGAAGACCTCTACTCTAGTGACAAAACTCTCGTCAGAAAGCACCTGGGCAATCTACCATCTCTTCTAGATATCCAGCAAAACAAAATGATGATAGAGGCTACTACTCTGTTTTGGGATTGCGATAGGTCCGTGTTCCGCTTTGGGAACCTTGAAATGACACCTTTATTAGAAGAGATAGGAGGATTGGCCGGCCTAGCTTGGGAATCTCCAAGGTTGCTGATGCCTGAAAACCGCAAGGGCAGGGGTTTCCTCAAAATGATGGGTCTGAAGAAGAATCCAGAATTGGTGTGTCTGAAGGATTCATACATCCCTTTCGACTATTTATATGAAAGGTACGGTCACAGCAAATCGTACCGCACCTACCAAGACGAGTTTTCCATCACCTCTCTGGGACATATCCATCACCGAGTGTTCATGTTTATGGTGTATTTTTTGGGTTTGATTGTGTTCCCAATGAAGAAGGAAAGAATCCATACTAGGTTGGCCATGGTAACTAAGACGCTAATGGAAGGGATAGACGGGCAGGACTTCAGCATTGTGCCCATGATCATCGCAGATATGTATCGGGCCCTAGAAATGTGTCAACGAGGAGCAAGGCATTTCGAAGGTTGCAACTTGTTACTCCAACTCTGGCTCATAGAACATCTACAAAAAGGTGAATACCGACAAGACATCCATCGAAGGATTTAGGATGACCACATCGCTTTCCATCATCCAAAGCGAATGAACTATATTCTCGACATGTTCGCTCAGCCGGAGAATGCCGAAGGATGGGTTGAGTTATTGGTAACTTAACCGAGGATCAGGTTCAATGGATGTTTGAGTGATTTCCGACAAACGAGTTCATCATTCGGTCCCGAGATGCTTCATTTATGATACTGATCGGTCTGAGGGGGACATACCCTTACATCCCTCTGCGAGTTATGAGGCAAGCAGGTAGGAAGCAGGTCATACCTAGGGTCGAGAAAATGAGTCATCTTCGAGCATACTTTCAGAATGATGATAGCCCTCACAAGTGTCAGGCTCAACACTTATGGCACTGCAAGATTGGGCTTGAAAAAGACACCATCAAGCCAGACAGGTATCACGCCGGTTGCACTCCTTTCTATCTTGGTTGGTTAGAAGAAGATCTGGGTGGTCGAATCGAGCCGGGGTTCGTTCAAGGTCACCGGGTCATAGACGAAAAGGCTGAAGCACAAGTCAAGTACAACCAAATGCGCAAAAGGATCCATGAATGTGAGGATGATCACCACAAGATACATGAGTCCAACAAAAGGTTGATCGAGGAATGGAAGGACATGGCTATCAGCGCCAACAAGAGGCTGGGGTACTTGGAGCAAGGTATAGTTGAACTGGAGGAGAAATTCATCAAAAGGATCGAGACTTGCTAGAAGGCTGAGGGAGCTGAAGGGGGATACCTAGCCAGAACCTACCTACTACTGGGACTTCGCGAGTTGGGAAAGCTGATCGAGGGAAGCAAGAATAACGAATCTGGGGAAGGTCCTTCTAGGACCAAGTAGATAAGGGTGTCTTCTTTACTTCATCAATGTAATAAGGCCTATGGTCATTAATGCCTTTTATTTTCGCATATTTAGAGTCATTTTAAAGATTTGTCTATTTTCTATCAATAAAATGAGGCATTTAGCATTTTAAGTTCTCCAAATCAATTTGTCGCTAGGCCTACCTCGGGCACAAAGAGGTCCCCCAACTTAGGATACGCTTTATATTTCCGCATTATGTGTTTAATTTGTGCAATATTTTTCATAATCCTCACTGATTTGGTTACCTTTTGTTTTTATTTTCTTTATTATTCCCCTCCCCAAAGGTTAGTTCGTGCATTCTAGAATCATCCGCCTACCGCACAAGATCCAAAGGGCCTCCACCTACTCCTCCTCCCAGTCCTCCCAAAGGTAGAAACAAGGGCAAAAGTCAAATGGCAGAATCCAGCGGTATCAGGAAGGAAAATATGGTTGAACAGGTAGAGGCCATAGACGGCCGGGGTATTCAAGTCTTGCATGAGAATATGTCACCATTAGAACAGAAATTGCTGAAATTTCAAGAGGAGCTCGACCAGGTCCGGAATCTGGCCAATATGTCATTTTCCCTTAACGTCCCTGACGCCAACCCTACACCACCACAGAATATCCCAAAACAACCAAATCACCATGCACCTCACCATAACGCCACTTCCCCAAAGAACCAAACTCTCCCTGCACCATGAAATACTTGCCACAACAACACTCCACCATCAATCCACGAACCTCAAAACCCCACGAAGGACCATTTCCATGCCTACAACAATCCCATCCACATGGAAACTGTGACCCACTCCATTCCGCCTATCTCACATACATCCGAGTCTGATGAGAAGGACTTTCTTATCAAGAATCTGGCTGAGGAACTTAGAAAGCTGATTAGCCGAGTTCAGGGTGTTGAGGGAGTCAAGGGAATTGAAGGTTTGAACTATGAAGATCTCTGTATACAACCTGATGTCGAACTGCCCGAGGGGTACAAACCTCCAAAGTTCGAGATGTTTGATGGCACTGGTGATCCAAGGGTCCATATGAGGACCTACTTTGATAAGTTAGTTGGCATAGGAAAAGACGAAAGGATTCGCATGAAGCTGTTCGTGAGGAGTTTGAAGGGAGACGCACTGTCTTGGTACATCAGCCAAGACCCCAAGAAATGGTCGAACTGGGTAGGAATGGCAACAGATTTCATGGACAAGTTTAGATTCAACACAGAAAATGCACCAGATGTGTTTTACATTCAAAACTTGAGGAAGAAACCCACAAAAACCTTTCGCGAGTATGCTAATCGTTGGAGGTCTGAAGCTGCTAAAGTCAGGCCTGCTCTAGAGGAAGAACAGATGAACAAATTCTTTGTTCGGGCTTAGGACCCGCAATACTATGAACGACTAATGATGGTTGAAGGCCAAAAGTTCTCCGACATTATCAAATTAAGAGAGCGAATTGAAGAAGGTATCAAGAACGGTATGGTTACAAATTTTGAAGCTTTGCAAGCCACTAACAAGGCTTTACAGTCCGGTGGTCTGTCTAAGAAGAGAGACGTGGGAGCCGTAGCCAAATCCCCGTCCAAATACCAAGTCTACCCAACACCTCCCTTCACGTATTAGCCAACCCCGAACTTCCAAGCATCCTCACCTTCATACCAAGCTCCACCACCCACATACCAACCTCCACCACCCACATATCAACCTACGTCACCTAGATATTCACAACCCGCTCCCGTCTACAACACTTATAATTCCTATCCATCTAACTATCAATCACCCCCTACCCGTCAGAACTTCCCTAGGCCTTTCCCTAACTTTGATCTCCGCCCTCCAAAACAATACACCGCCATAGATGAGACTATTGACCAGCTGTATGAAAAGCTCAAAGTTTCTGGTTACGTCACACCCATCCCTGCTGCCACCCCTGAGAACCCTTTTCAGTGGGTTAACCCAAACAAATCATGTGCATACCATTCTGGCATGAAAGGACACACCATCGATGAATGCCGCTCTTTGAAGGATAAAATACAATCTTTGATTGACAACAAGATCATCGTGGCAAAGGAATCCGCTCCGAATTTACGCAATACCCCTTTACCAGACCATAAGGGTGGAGGTATCCACATGATTAAGATAGATGATGATTGAGATCCTGAGGGGTCAATCGGGTTAATCGCGGAAGGTGATGACCCAAAGAAACCTACAGTCACTCTCAATCCAATCATAGTCCAGATTCATCTATCTGAGAATGCCGAGGTGAATATGTCTATCCCACTTGAGTTTGAAGCAGCGCCATCTGCAAAGGTGAAGGCGCCAGCGCCAATTGAAATTGAGTTTGTATCTCCAGCAAACGCACCAGCACCACTCAAGGTTGCAGTCCTGCCACCCCTAACATACACTCCAGTTGAAGTAAGAACAGACACGCCGATTCTAGTAGCAATGTCAACCACACCACTTTTCTATTCAGATGCTATCCCTTGGGATTATACAGCTGAGGCGAGAAGGAAAGGTAAAAACAGGTCTAAGGAAGCCATCGCAGCACAAGGTATGATGAGAACTGGTAGAGTCTATACCCCTGAACATCTGGCCGAGTCAAGCAAACAAACCGCCAACCGCCCTCCCCTCATTGAAACAGATTCCGATGATCTTTGGAGGAAAATACAGGCTAGGGAGTATTCGGTCATCGACCAACTAAACAAGACGCCAGCATAGATATCCATTCTCTCCTTGCCGTAGAATTCTGAGACGCACATAAATGCTTTATTAAAAGTGTTGAGCGAAGCATACGTGCCGAACAACATCACCAGTGAAGAAATGGCCAACATGGTGGGCTAGGTACTAGAATGTCACAAAATTACTTTTCATGAAGACGAGTTACCACCTGAGGGATTAGGACACAACAAAGCATTGCACATCACCGTGCAATGTGAAGATCATTTCATCACAAAGATCTTGATTGATAGAGGTTCCAGTCTTAAAATTTTTCCGTTGATAACACTCAAGAAATTGGGTAAAGGACTACATGAGACAAGAGAGGGAGAAATCAACGTGAAAGCCTTCGACGGGTCTCAAAGATCTAGCATGGGGGAAATCAGTCTATGCCTACAGATGAGACCGATCTGGTTCGAGGTGGACTTCCAGGTAATAGACATACCGGCATCTTACAACTTGCTGTTAGGACGACCCTGGATCCATGCTGCTGGGGCCGTCGTATCAACACTACATCAGGCGGTGAAATTCGAGTGGAACCACCAAGAGGTGATCATCCATGGCGACGGTAGCAACCCTATCTACAGTCGCCAGACTATCCCTGTGATTGATGGAAAGAGAAAACTGGATGGAGGAACTTATCAACATATTGAGCGAGTCAATGCCATTGACAAGGACAAATGGTGGGATAGAAAGATCGAGAGCATCCTGAACTGGGGAGGATACGAGCCAGGTAAAGGTCTCGGTAAGAACCTCCAGGGAATAACGAAGCCCATAAAACTCAAGAAACATGGTACTACTTTCGGTCTGGGGTACGAGTATACATGGAAAGAATTCAGAAACTGGTCGCCGCCATGGCACAATCATCACTACCTTCTGGATCAGCCTATACCTCATCTGGAGCAGACCTTCAAGCAGGCCGACATTATCTATGGATCAGATGAAGAGGAAGCACTTACAGTGATGAGGAATTTGTTTTTGGAAGACAGCGATATGGATTGCTGTGTTGTTCTTGAGGAGGAGGGGGAGGAAGGCCATTTCGTACAGGCAGTAAGCGAGGGAACATATCTCAGGAACTGGTCTATCAGGACCACCAAAGCCCGTCGAGCTTCGGTGTAGCAAGGCTAAAAACAAGCATTATTTACTGTTTATTTACCAAACAATTTTCCTTTTTCTGCATTTTTCAATTCCCGCAATAAGATCTTCAATGTTCAAAACCAATTATTCAATTTATCAAAGCATTTTCAATTTCTTTATGAATCCGATATTTATTGTTACCGTTTTCTCTCATTACTTTATCTATGCAGCATTACTATTACTTCACTTGATGAACCGATGACTGTGACGTGCAATAAGGCAATGCAACAAACAGACATTGATTCAGACGAAGACGACATACCCGAAGAAATTGTTAAAGAGGTCGAAAACTTTGAAAATAGACCTAAGTCCAACTTAGATGAGACTGAGGTTGTCAACCTGGGAGATTCAGAAAACGTTAAGGAAACATGGGTCAGTATTCATTTGTCACCGTCAGAAAAGAAAGAGTATACAGAGTTTCTAAGAGAGTGTGAGGACATATTCGCCTGGTCGTATGATGACATGACTGGTCTAAGTACGTCCATTGTGGCTCACAAACTGCCGACCAATCTGACATGTCCACCGGTAAAACAAAAGCTCAGAAAGTTCAAACCTGACATGAGTTTGAAAATCAAAGAAGAAGTTACCAAACAGATCAACGCCAAAGTTCTCCGAGTAGTTGAATACCCGACATGGTTAGCCAACATTGTGCCTATGCTGAAGAAAGACGGGAAGGTCAGAGTCTGTGTCGACTACCGGGATCTCAACCGGGCCAGTCCGAAAGACGACTTCCCCTTGCCAAATATACACATTCTAATTGACAATTGCGCCAAACATGAGGTACAGTCCTTCGTAGATTGCTTCGCTGGTTATCATCAAATTTGGATGGACGAGGAAGATGCTGAGAAAACGGCGTTCATCACACCCTGGGGAGTGTACTGTTACAAAATAATGTCGTTTGGTTAAAGAATGAAGGGGCCACCTACATGAGGGCCATGACTACCATATTCCATGACATGATTCACAAAGAGATCGAGGTGTACGTGGACGACGTCATTATCAAATCAAAGAAAGCTGCTGATCACATGGAAGATTTGAGGAAGTTCTTCAACAGGTTGAGAAAATATAATCTGAAGCTGAACCCCGCAAAGTGTGCATTCGGGGTTCCTGCTGGGAAGTTGCTGGGATTCATTGTGAGTCGCCGGGGAATAGAATTGGATCCGTCAAAGGTCAAATCCATTCAAGAACTACCACCGCCAAAGAACAAGAAAGATGTTATGAGCTTCTTGGGGAAGCTCAATTACATCAGCCGATTCATAGCACAGTCTACAGTCATCTGTGAGCCAATCTTCAAAATGCTAAAGAAGGACGTTGCGACTAAGTGGACCGAAGATTGTCAAAAAGCTTTCGACAGAATCAAGGAGTATCTATCCACATCGCCGGTCTTGGTACCACCTGATCCAGGTAGACCCCTGCTACTCTACCTTGCCGTACTAGATGGAGATTTCGGCTGCGTTCTGGGGCAACATGATGAAACAGGAAGGAAAGAGCAAGCCATTTACTATCTCAGCAAGAAGTTCACTCCGTATGAGGCCCGATATTCTTTGCTGGAACGCACTTGCTGCACTTTGACTTGGGTCGCTCAGAAGTTAAGGCACTACTTCTGTGCCTACACAACATATCTCATATAAATGATGGATCCATTGAAGTACATATTTCAGAAACCCATGCCCACTGGCAAGCTAGCCAAGTGAAAAATCCTGCTGAGTGAGTTCAACATTATTTATGTGACTCAAAAAGAGGTCAAGGGACAGGCATTAGCAGACCATCTTGCTGAGAATCCTGTGGACGGAGAATACGAACCCTTGAAAATGTATTTTCCTGATGAAGAGGTATCATTCGTAGGAGAAGACAATGCATAATCCTACGACGGTTGGAAGATGTTCTTTGATGGCACAACAAACTTCAAAGGAGTTGGTATCAGAGCAGTCTTAATATCGGAAACAGGTCAGCATTATCCAGTATCCGCCAAGCTCAGGTTCCCCTGCACCAATAACATGGCTGAATACGAGTCATGTATCTTAGGGCTCAACATGGCCATTGACATGAACGTCCAGGAGCTGTTAGTGATTGGTGACTCAGATCTATTGGTACATCAGGTACAAGGAGAATGGGCAACCAAAAATTCCAAGATACTACCCTATCTACATCGCGTTCGGGAGTTGAGAAAGAGGTTCACAAAGATAGAGTTCCGGCATGTCCCCAGAATCCAGAATGAGTTCGTCGATGCTCTGGCTACCTTGTCATCTATGATTCAGTATCCAGACAAAACTTTCATTGATCCCATTCCAGTGAAAATTCACAATCAGCCGGCCTACTGTGCCCATGTCGAAGAAGAAGCGAACAGAAATCCTTGGTTCCATGATGTCAAGGAATATTTGGCAAAAAGAGAATACCCAGAACTTGCAAACGCCACTCAGAAGCGCACACTTTGGAGATTGTCTAATAATTTCTTTCACAGCGGAGGAATCCTGTAGAGGAGGACTCCTGATTTGGGGTTATTAAGGTGCGCCGACGCAAAAGAAGCATCAAAACTATTGGAAGAAATTCATGTTGGGACCTGCGGTCCACATATGAATGGGTTTGTATTAGCGAAGAAGATACTCCGAGCTGGTTACTTCTGGATGACCATGGAAACATACTGCATCCAGTACGTCCGGAAATGCCACCGCTGTCAGATACATGGGGATATGATAAAGGTACCTCAGAGTAAGCTTAATGCAACAAGTTCACCATGGCCATTCGCCGCCTGGGGCATGGACGTCATTGGACCAATCGAGCCTGTAGCCTCCAACTGACACAGGTTTATTCTAGTTGCCCTTGATTACTTTACTAAATGGGTCGAAGCAGCCTCCTACAAAGAAGTCACCAAGAAAGTCGTGGCCGACTTTGTCCGCGACCGCGTTGTTTGTCGGTTCGGAGTCCCAGAGACAATCATCACCGACAATGGTTCTAATCTCAACAGTGACTTGATGAAAGCCATGTGTGAAAATTTCAAGATCAAACACAAAAACTCCACAACTTACAGACCTCAAATGAATGGAGCTGTCGAAGCCGCTAACAAAAACATCAAGAAGATACTAAGGAAGATGATAGAAAGGCACAAGATATGGCATGAGAAGTTACCATTCGCCTTACTGGGATATCGCACCACAGTCCGCACATCAACCGGGACAACTCCCTATATGTTTGTTTATGGTACATAGGCTGTTATTCCTACCGAGGTTGAAATTCTATCTCTGAGAATTATACAAGAAGCTGAGCTCAGCGACGCGGAATGGGTAAGGAGCCGTCATGAGCAACTAGCCCTTATAGATGAAAAGAGAATGAACGCAGTTTGTCATGGTCAAATCTACCAGAACAGAATGTCCAGAGCCTTTAACAAGGAAGTCAAGCCAAGACAATTCACACCAGGGCAGCTGGTGCTAAAGAAAATTTTTCCTCATCAAGATGAAGCCAAAGGGAAGTTCTCTCCTAACTGGCAGGGTTCGTACAGGGTTCACAGAGTGCCGACGGGATGAGCACTCATACTTGCAGAAATGGACAGAGAAGTTAGGCCAAAACCAATCAATTTAGATGCAGTCAAGCGCTACTATGTGTAATTCCTTATGCTTTTGTCAATTATGTAAATTGAACTACGCCTGACCTGATTCCCGTTTAAGAGGGGATACGTAGGCAGCCCTAGGGGTTCGGTCACAATTTAATAAAAATCTCATTTCCCCCACTATTGGAAACTGGGGCAGAATTTTGAGGAGGACCCTCAAAATTCTGAAGCAAGTTCAGCCAATCGCAGCACGAGCAACAATCAGAAGTATCCACCCATCAAACTGGGGTAGAATTTTGAGGAGGACCCTCAAAATTCTGAAGCAAGTTCAGCCAATCGCAGCACGAGCAACAATCAGAAGTATCCACCCATCAAACTGGGGTAGAATTTTGAGGAGGACCCTCAAAATTCTGAAGCAAGTTCAGCCAATCGCAGCACGAGCAACAATCAGAAGTATCCACCCATCAAACTGGGGTAGAATTTTGAGGAGGACCCTCAAAATTCCGTAGCAGGAGAGGTTGCAATGTATCGGACCACGTCACGATCGTCAGTTCATCTAAAACTATTTTATGCTTATATTACACTTTTACAAATCATGCATATTTATTGAAACAACTTGTTTAGCAAACGCTATCCCGGTGATACATACAGTATCATCACAACCAAGCAAACACGACAAGCAAAGGCAACAGGGATACGAACTAACCTTCCCTTTACAGAACTCACGATCTTCCTTTGGATGCAGGCACAAAGATGGCAAGGGCCCCAAAAACATACTATCCACCCGAAGGACATATATTGCCCAATGACACGCGTCTCAAGCTCGTCGCACATGCCGACATTTATTATCATCACCAACGACACTTCATTATCGCCATTCTCACAACAATCATATCGCCGCAATTTATCATCAGCTAAGAAATCCTATCTGCATTTATTTCTTGCATAAGGCTATCATTCTGCCTTCCGAGGTTAAACGCTACCTCCATCTGCATTTATTTATTGCATAAGGCTACCTTTATGCCTTCCGAGGTTGAACTCTACCTCCATCTGCATTTGCATTGCATAAGGCTACCTTTCTGCCTTCCGAGACTAAACGCTGTCTCCATCTGCATCTGCATTGCATAAGGCTACCTTTCTGCCTTCCGAGACTAAACGCTGTCTCCATCTGCATCTGCATTGCATAAGGCTACCTTTCCGCCTTCCGAGACTAAATGATGTCTCCATCTGCATCTGCATTGCATAAGGCTACCTTTTTGCCTTCCGAGACTAAACGCTGTCTCCATCTGCATCTGCATTGCATAAGGCTACCTTTCTGCCTTCCGAGACTAAACGCTGTCTCCATCTGCATCTGC
Source organism: Nicotiana undulata (assembly GCA_005239495.1). Lineage (NCBI taxonomy): Eukaryota > Viridiplantae > Streptophyta > Magnoliopsida > Solanales > Solanaceae > Nicotiana > Nicotiana undulata. The sequence goes on along the minus strand of ML290114.1, from coordinate 16,835 downwards.
ATTGCATAAGGCTACCTTTCTGCCTTCCGATACTAAACGATGTCTCCATTTGTATCTGCATTGCATAAGGCTACCTTTCTGCCTTCCGAGACTAAACGATGTCTCCATCCGCATATGCATTTGTTTCTTGCATAAGGCTACTATTCTGCCTTCCGATACTAAATGATGTCTCAATCTGTATCTGCATTGCATAAGGCTACCTTTCTGCCTTCCGAGACTAAACGATGTCTCCATCCGCATATGCATTTGTTTCTTGCATAAGGCTACTATTCTGCCTTCTGAGACTAAACGCTGTCTCCATCCGCATTTGCATAAGGCTACCATCCTGCCTTCCGAGGCTAACGCTTCCTCCCCTTTACTTTTCAAAGAAACTACTGTCTCTACCATTATCTACTTCGTTTCCTTTCGAGCTAAGCGCTACCTCTTTTAATTCGCGATACTAAGCTCTGTCTTGTTAGCATCATACTATTGCATTTTCATGAGCTGAAATATCGCCAACCTATCCAGAGGCGTCATCGTTCAGAGGCACCATCTTTATGGCCCGAGAACATCATTTCAAGGCCCGCGGATATCATTTTATCAGTTTGCATATCATTATTCAAAGGCATCATGGTTCGGAGGCACCATCTTCATGACCCGAGAACATCATTGCATAGCCTGCGAATCCCGCGTCAAGCGATTCATGGCCCAGGACATCATGTTCTAAGGACGTCATCCTCAACCGTCCAAAGACAACATTCATAGTCCAATGGGAATTTGCATCATGTTTAAATTACGCACAATATATGCTTGTTATTCATTTGCAGGAAATTCGGCTAGGAGAAGCCATTCAGGCAGGAGCGGACGACTCCAGTTCTCTAAACTACCCCGTAAGCCATTTTGTTCACCTCGCCTTGCACCTTGCGTCCGTGCTTATAAAACGTCACCGGTATACTTCGCCGGTGACTCTTGAACTACATACGGCCTGATTCCTGTAAAACCAGGGATATGTAGGTAGCTCAGAAACCAGGGTGCGGCCTCAATCTTTCGAGCCATTTTACTCGGTCAAAATTGGCCATCATATCTTTACCCGACAACTCTTTCATCCTTTCCGGGTAAAGAGGGGCTGCTATTGATACCCAATTTTTCCTCAAATTATTTTCAAACTTGCATATGTGCCTTCAAAATCACTCTTTACAGTAATTGGTATTTTTCCATAATTTTCATATTTTTTATCAAACTATTTTCCTGTTTATTTAATATTTTATATTCCATAATTATTCATAAATAATGTTGTAAATAATTTCAAGGCATTTTCTTGCTCAATGTATTATTCATAATCCTATTCAATTCCATTAGGATTTAATTGTTCCACGAATTAGCCAATATTGGCATTATTTAGCTAATTATAGCAATTTTCAATAATAGCACAAATGTACATTTATACTATTTTAAAATCAATAATTGATCATTTTATATTTTTTATATTAGTTAATCACCTTAATTTCATTTATTTAGTCTTAATTTCATTTTTTACACAAGTATTAGCTATTTTATTAATTAATTATCTTATTTTAAGGGTATTTAACGTTTAGCCCATTTTATTTAAATTTTAGCCAATTTCTAAACCCAACCCCACCTGACCCAAAACCCATATTTAACCCAACCCAAAACCCATTATTAACCCGGCCCAACCTCATACCTGATCTGAACCGTTGATCAAATGAGATCAACGGTCAAGATCAACGTTACCATAATTAACTCCCAACTACCCCCCTTCCGACCCCTCATTCTCTCATGACCCCTCATCTCTCTACTGACCTCTCTTTCTCTCTAGCCCCTTCTGGAGACTTCCGTTTCTTCAAGTTCCGATGAACTCCTTCATCTTCTCCGGCCACCCCTTCGCCGGAGACCTTGAAGCTCTCGTCCTCTTGCCTCTCATGGCTCTCCTATGCCGGTGATGTCGTCCCTAAGGCCCTCAAAAGGGAGAGAACCCGTTGCTTACACCCCTGGTGTCCCTATTCACTTCAAGCCTCCAAAGCTTGATTCTGAGGAAGGCTATGACCTCTGAGGCTCAAGCCATTGCTGTTCGAGGTTCCTTTTCATCCTCTCAGAGGTTTTCTGTAAACCCTAACATGTGAAACTTCCTGTTCTTTTAGATCTACACTAGGTCCGGGTTTATTACTAGTATTATTACATTTATTCTCAAAGGTTTTCCATTTTTAAACAAGTTTTTCACTTAGGGTTTCTAAAACTTCTTCTTCAAACGATTTCTCAAAGTTCAAGTGATATTCTCACATTGCTTAAACGTTTTATCACCTTTAATCACAATTTACTATGTTAAAAATTAGTTTAATTACTGTGCTCTAAGTCCTTAGTATGTCTTTTCTTTCGATTTGTATGAGTGTCTGTTTCCCATGAATAATTCCCGTTTCTTTGTGATTATCGCTTCACTATGATATTGGGTCTTTGATTTTGTTGCTTCTTATACTTGAATCAGTACTGTCTTGAATCCTTGAATGATTGTGAGTAGTGCTATATTGATTTCCATATGCTGATTCTGAATATCTCTTTAGATACATGAGACCTTCCCTTAATTAGTATCAATTTCGAATCTCTGATTTTTATGTGGATACTCTTACTGATTTCCGACTACTTTCCTTGTTTTTACAACTTTTAATTATTCTATTACCTTATTATGTGTTTGACTGCACTATTAGATGGTTGTTACTGTTATTTCCTCAATTATACCCTAAGTACCTAACCCTAATTACCTATGTTGTACTTGCAATGTTTGAATTATTCCCTTATACCCCCTCTATGTGAATTGTTTAATTATTTTCCACCTCTCCCTTACCTTTGAAATGACTCCCTTAGTTAAGGGAAGACTTTGGTTGACTTTTGTTTTACTGATTCTGAGTTCTTACCAATTACTGAACGAATTGATTCTTTCCTTATTAATTCTGAACTGGTCCTCTTTGCTTTATTTGACTCTTTACCGTTTGAATTAAATCCTTTGACTTAAGGAGTTACTTGGTTTAATTTCTTGACTAATTGATTCCAAATTCCTTAAACTGTGATTCCAACCTTATTCTACTACTTGTTTTTCAACTATAAATACTAGAGCCTTTCAATAACATAGACACAAACAAGAGACTGTTCAAAACTCTCTTACACACACAGACATAGACACAAAAACTGATTTTGTGCACTCTCTTTCACAACCAAGAACTCTCACTGTGCATCTCTTGTCTTTGCTTGGATTACTGCTTTCTTCATCATACTGGTATGTCTTGATTTAATCTTCAGTTATCCAAACCAATATGTTTCTGTTCATAGTTTAGTTCTTGGCATTTTTTATATGTTTCTACTTATGGTTCTGCTGTTTACCTTGCAATTAGCATATCTATTTTGTCCATGTGATCTCCATTTCCCCTTTAGTTCAACATGTCTATTGCTTTTCTTACATGCTTCTACTTATGTTTATGCTGTTCAACATGCATCTAGGCTTCTGAATCTCTCTTTCACATGCCTACTATTACCTTGCCTTGCATGCCCAATGTGTCTCTCACACTCAGTCTCTGTTCTTTATATGTATCCCCTGCCTATGACTAATGTGTTAATTCAATTATAAGGCTATTTGTTTGGTTGATATGTTTGACAGTTAGTCATATTCCCTAAATCCTTAGAAACCTTTTATTATGTGTATGTGTGTTGAGTTACCTGCTTCATGGGCTGTGTATCTGTCCCCCAGACCTCTCACCCCTGTTTTTGTTTGCTGGACCACTCTGTGTCCCTTATGTGATGCTGACTTTGTAATGTTGCTTTGCAAACTGTTTTCAACAACTGAACCTTTGTTCTGAAAGGCTGATCTTTATTAAAAAATCCTTTCAACCTGTTTTTCAAACACTATTTTACTTGAACTTTCCTATATCATGAGCACACCTCACTACTCATAGTTTCTAAGTTCAGCCCCCTTCATGTGAGCACTGCCTTGGGGACCATTTGAGTACCCATTGAACTCTGACACACAAGGCTGGCATTCCTACACTGCACTTACTCATTCCTAGCTAGGGTACCTGGGTGTGAGCACTGCCTGGGATCCTCTGAAGTCCTTAGGAACTCTGACACACCTGGGTTGGGAAAGATCATGTCATATGGCATTAAGGATATGGAGATTTTGGGCCTATTAGTAGGCTCTCTATAGTGTAACTTCTTAATTTTCTTATTTACTTATGTAATTCGTGCAATGCTGGTCTGTAATAATTAATTGTAAAAACAATTCCGGGACTGGATAGTGAAATGGGTGGGGGATATGCATGATATACGGGTAGAAACCATGCTTGTAGGTTTATATTTTTACATATGTATGCGCAATAGTCACCATGCTTAGGAATACATGTCATTCATGCATTAAATACCATGATACTCAGGTCCATTTATTTTCAGCATCTCATCATGCTTATATCCACTTAGAAATCATGTTCATAGTTGAGTAACAACAAAAACGACTGTTATAATGTTACTGCTTCAGCATTCTCATAACTGCATCACCTAGAAATCCTGTTTTAGGCTAAATAATAACGCTAACCATTATCAAATCTTGCATTTAGAAATCATGTCCCTTAGGTGACTATTTTCAGCATGTTACTTGTGCCAAATTCCTGTGTTAAATCAACATACTGCTATGAACACCTAGAAAAATCATGTGTTAAGTTCAGCAACTTAACAAAGAGTTATATCTCTCTACGTTTTGTTTTAAGTCAAATGTGTTAACAAATGGATCTCGCTAAAATAAATTCTGATGCTGAAAATGCATATGCATTTAGAACATCATGTGTAGGGTTTTTGCATCATGTTGCGCCTTGCTTGCATTTAGATATCATGCCTTTAGGATCGCATCTTTAGTCATTTTAACGCTCTTTCCCTGATTAAGATTAAAACAAACTCACCCCTGCTTAAAAACTATTTTTCATAAAAACTGGACACTTAGAAAAGCATAACTGAAGCAGTTGTGATACGCCTAGGCAAGCCTTAGGTATTAAACTTGCTAAAACTGGGTACCTACTATTTTCTGTGAACTGTTTGGTTAATAATAGGTACAAACCAATAGTCTGAAACTGGTAAAAAATCTTTTCTGAAATTCAGTAATAAGACTGTCTCGCCATTACATTCTCGCCTAGAGATCCTGCCTTAGATTCTGAATTTAAAAGACCTTATTTGTGTTTGAGTCGTGCTAATTATGTGCACAATTTGTGGAGGAATATCTGAGCCTCACATTTGCTTCTATGTGTCTTTCCTATATTTGCAGTCCTAATTGTTCTTGTTTGTCGTTTAGAATTTTGTCCTTTAAAACTAGGGGTTCGGCCAAGTACTTCCCTTTTAGGATAGTAGTCCTAACCTCCTCCAGGACTGATAGGATGGGACGGGTAATAGCACGCAATAGAATTCGTGACCACCACGCGTTTCAATAAACTTCACGGGGTGGGAAAGGGTAGAATATGGATATGATGACCGGTGCGCTAATACCACGTGTAGCCCCTCTTTGAGGAGTGACATACCGGGTATTGCATTGATGTGATCCATATTGTTTCAAACCTAGGATGTCTTTCCCTCAAATGTCTTACTAGTTCTTTCAAAAGTTAATAACTCCGGTGCTTATTTGAAATCCCCTCTTATTTGAGTTGTTACTTGCTCATTGTACAAATTCACGAAAACCATTTGGCCGGGAACCACAGTTGTGGATCCTGAGGGGTGCCTAATACCTTCCCCTTGGGATAACTTCAAGCCGTTACCTAATCTTTGGTAATGCAAACTAGTCTCATGAGTTAATCACTCTAGGTGCCCTAACGCACCTTTAAAATCGTTAGGTGATGACTCTTCTTTTAACCCTCCTCCTTTAAAAGGAGTTGTCAGAATGTCGTAAACCCGATCTCCGCTTAAGGGAAAAAGGGGGCGCGACAAGGCCGCCAACAAAAACATCAAGAAGATACTAAGGAAGATGATAGAAAAGCACAAGCAGTGGCATGAGAAGTTATCATTTCCCCTATTGGGATACCGCACCACAATCTGCACATCAACAAGGGAAACTCCCTATATGCTCGTTTATGGTACAGAAGCTGTTATTCCTGCCGAAGTTGAGATTCCATCTCTAAGGATTATGCAAGAAGCCGAGCTCAGCGACGCAGAATGGATAAAGAACCGTTATGAGCAACTAGCCCTCATAGATGGAAAGAGAATGAACGTGGTCTGTCATGGTCAACTCTATCAGAACAGAATGACCAGAGCCTTCAAAAAGAAAGTCAAGCCAAGACAGTTCACACCGGGGTAGCTGGTGTTGAAGAATATTTTTCCACATCAAGATGAAGCCAAAGGGAAATTATCTCCCAACTGGAAAGGTCCATACATGGTTCACCGAGTGCTGATAGAAGGAGCTCTTATACTTGAAGAAATGGACGGAGAAGTCTAGCCAAAGCCAATCAATGCAGATGCAGTCAAACGTTACTATGTGTAATCCTTTACGCTTTTAATCAATGATTAAAAATTGAACTACGCCTGAACTGATTCCCGTTTAAGAGGGGATACGTAGGCAGCCCTATGGGTTCAGTCACAATTCAATAAAAATTCCATTTTTCCCTGCAATTTGAAACTGGGGCAGATTTTGAGGAGGACCCTCAAAATTCTGAAGCAAGTTCAGCCGATCGCCGCACGAGCAACAGTCAGAAGCATTCACCCATCAAACTGGCAGAATTTTGAGGACCCTCAAAATTCCGTAGCAGGAGAGGTTGCAATGTCTCGAACCGCGTCACGGTCGTCGGTTCATCTAAAACTATTTTAGATTATATGTTTATGTTATACTTTTACAAAAATCGTGCATGCTTATTCTTGAAACAACTTGTTTAGCGAATGCTACCCCTAATGATGCAGATTGTATCATTAGATCAAGACGAACGAGTCAAGTAAATCCAGCGGGGATACGAACTAACCCTCCCCTTTACAATACTCACGATTTATCTGTGAATACATGCACAAAGAACAAACACGCAGAGAAGTCTCAAGTTTCATCACGATCGCAAATGCCAAAGTTTGACGTCCACACAAAAGGATGAACATGTTCAAGATCACAATCCTCAAAACCATCATACTTGCCGTCATTTATTATCAATACAAATAATGCCCCGCAGTCACAATACCCTCAACAATCGTAATGTCGCAGTCTATCACCAGCTAAGAATTCCTACCATCATTTATTTTTCTGCATAAGGCTACCTTTCTGCCTTTCGAGACTAAACACTGTCTCCATCTGCATTGCATAAGGCTACCTTTCTGCCTCCCGAGACTAAACGATGTCTCCATCTGCATTGCATTCTTGCATAAGGCTACCATTCTGCCTTCCGAGACTAAACGCTTTCTCTATCTGCATTGCATAAGGCTACCTTTCTGCCTCCCGAGACTAAACGATGTCTCCATCTGCATTGCATTCTTGCATAAGGCTACCATTCTGCCTTCCGAGACTAAACGCTTTCTCTATCTGCATTGCATAAGGCTACCTTTCTGCCTTCCGAGACTAAACGCTGTCCCCATCTACATTGCATTCTTGCATAAGGCTACCTTTCTGCCTTCCAACTTGCATAAGGCTACATTTCTGCCTTCCGAGGTTAAGCTCTACCTCTATTTGCATTTGCATAAGGTCACTCTTATTCCTTCCGAGGCTAAACACTGCCTCCAATTTACTTTTTTAAAGCAACCACTTCTATATCAAGCATTATACATTTCGGGCTAAGCTCTTCCTTTTCAATTCGCAAGACTAAGCTCTGTCTTGTTAGCATCATACTATTACATCTTCGTGGGCTGAAATATCGCCAACCTATCCAAATGCGTCATCGTTCGGAGGCACCATCTTCATAGCCCGAGAACACCATGTCATGGCTTAAGGATCTCTTTTATCATTTTTCATATCATTATTCAAAGGCGTCATGGTTCGGAGGCACCATCCCCATGGCCCGAGAACATCATTTTCATGGCCTGCGAATCCTGCATCAAGCAATTCATGGCCCATGACGTCATCCTTAAATGTACGAAGACGTCATTCATGGTACAACGGGAACTTGCATCATGTTTAAATTACGCAAAATATATGCTTGTATCGTATTTGCAAGTAATCTGGCAATCAACGGCCGTCCTAGCAGGAGCGGTCCCGCTCCAGTCCTCCTAACCATCCCCGTAAGCCATTTACTCATCCAACCCTACACGTTGCATCCGTTCTTGTAAAACTTCATTAGTATACTTCGCCGATGACTCCTGAACTACATACGACCTGATTCCTGTAAAACCAGGGATATGTAGGCAACTCAGAAACCAGGGTGCAACATAAATCTCTTCAAACCGTTTCGCTCGGTCAAAATTGGCCATCATTACCCGGCAACTCTTTCATCCTTCTAGGGTAAAGAGGGGCAATTGTTGATACCCAATTTTTTCTTTAATTTTTTTAAATTTTGCATGTATACCTTCAAAATCAGGTTTTTATAACAAGTGGCATTTTCCCATAATTTTCCCATATTTTATTTAATTTATTTTAATTCACCCGACATTTCTATCTTTAATAATTAATCATAAATTGCGTTACAAATGATTTCAAAATATTTCTTGGTTTAGTATATCCTTTTTTGGTCCTATTAGGATTTAATTATTTCACAAAGTAGCCAAATTGATATTATTTGGCTATAATTGCAATAACTCTACAATTATAGCATAATCATATATTTTTGCTATTTTTATTCAATAATTAGTCACTTATATTTTTTATATATTAATTAATCATCTTAATTTAGTATATTTAACATCAATTTTATTTTTTATAATTATTAGCCATTTTTATAAATTATTTATCTATTTTTATGGGTATTTAACTAATAGCCATCTTTTAATTTCAATTGTGGCCTAGATTAAACTCAATACCCACCTGATTTAATTAACCCAACAGACCCAGGCCCAGTCTTTACCTTACCCGACCCAAAACTATAACGGCCCGACCGGTCGTTTCGCGTATTCGGACCCGGTTCCCCTAAATAAGACTTTTCGTAGTGTCTTATCGTGATTTATGACTTGCGAGGACGGGCGGTTCGGGATTCGGAAGTGTTTAGGATGGTATAGGAACACTTAGTTCCTTAAGGTTGGCTTTTAAGGCCAAGTTTGACTTCGGTCAACATTTTTAGTAAACGACCTCGGAATCGAGTTTCGACGATTCCAGTAGCTTTGTACGATGATTTTGGACTTGTACGTATGTCCGTAATGGGGTTTGGATGATCCGGGGGCATTTCAACGCCAAATAGCGAAATAGAGTTTTCTTAAATTCATAATTTGGTTTGGGACGTGTCTTTGTGTTATCGAGGTCCAAAAAGAGTTCCGAGACCGGGAATAGTTCCGTTATGTCATTTATGACTTGATTGCAAAATTTGGTGTCATTCCGAGTAGTATAGGCCAGTTCGACGCATTGAAACTGAATTCAAGAACTTAGAAATTCTTAAGTTTGATTCTAGGGGTTTTGAGGGGTGATTTTGAGTTTTAGCGTTGTTTTGGGTGTTCCGAAGGCTCGAGCGAGTCCGTAATATGATTTAGGACTTTTTGGTATAATTGCACGGGGGCTCGGGTTGGCCCAGGTGCCTCCCGGACACCAAACGGAACCAAAAACCAGCAGCTTCAGCTGCTGGTGCACCAGATCTGGTGTGACCGCAGGTGCGGTTGCCCAGGTCGCAGGTGCGAGACCGCCCCTGCGGTCAAGGCTCCGAAGGTGAGACCCCCAGGGGAGCTGGTCCAAACCGCAGGTGCGTACCTCTTTCCGTAGGCGCGGACCCGCTGGCGCTGGACATCCTCCGCATGTGCGGCCCTAGGCCTCCTAGGCCACTTCCGCAGGTGTGACCGTTGGCTCACAGGTGCGAGACCGCAGGTGTGGTCCTCGAGCCGCAGGTGCGAGATCACTGAAGGCAGTGATCTCATTTAATACGGGATTTGGCCATTTTTCACCACTTCTTCTCCTCCATTGGCGATTTTGAGAGCTTTCAAGAGGGTATTCGGCCTAGCTACTAAGAGGTAAGTAATTCCCATTTAAATGTTAGATTAATGCACCAAAACTTAGGTAGATTAACATCAAATTAGTGGAAATCAAAGGGGTTAGAGTGAAAACCTAGGGTTGATGAACTTTAGGGAATTTCACCACATTTCTACCATGAATTCATACAAAAACTATTTATTAATGATCCTTAGGCTATGGGTGAGTGTTATCTTCGAAAATTTCCGGAATCCGAGCATGTGGGCCCCGGGGTGTATTTTGGGATTTCTTAAAGAATAGTGAATTTACTAAGTAAGTAGGAGAATTTCCATACTTTGAGCATGCATTGACTGCTGCTGCCTTTTCCAGGAATATCCCTACCATTCCTCAATTTCAAGTAACATATTGTTTACCCGTAAAACAGTACAGTTGAATTAGTTACGTAGATTATAGACACACAAACTGATTTGATCCAAAAATGATAAATACACAAGATTAAAAGTAAGACTTAGCAGTTAAAATCATAGGAAATAACGAGCTTGGATCCGAGAGCAGTGCCTTCGGGGACAAAAATAAGAATAATATAAAGAGCGAATAAAGTTATTTGATTAAGCTTGAGAATGGAATGTAGCATAAGTTTTTCCAAGGATTTTGTATGTTTTAATGGCTATTGAGTCTACTATTTATAGCTATACCTAGGGAAACAACATCTTAGGATCAAGCCCCTCTTAAATGACAATAAAGAGGACCATTGATGAATTTGTAACGGCGGGTCATGAATACCAATATTCTCTGCAACGACTGCCCATTTAATGCCAGGGAATATTCTTCATTGAATGCTATCCAATGGCAAGTACTTGATTTGCTCACATTTATTATGTTCCCTTCGGGGTCTATCTGATGTCAATGCAGTTATTGTTCCGGGTGATGGTTATTAAGCGATTTACTTTCTAGTTGTCTCGGGTTCCACGTGTCACAATTCCATTCGATCATTTAATGTAAATCAATTGTATCCTATATAGATAGTCCCCCTGCTTTGCGATGGCATATCTTCGCGTCACTAGGAAGTTGGTGAAGATACCTTTCTTGGCGGAAAATCCTCTAAAATCCTTCTGAACAGTTTCTGATGCTTGAAAGGACGCACGTCTTCTTGCATTTAATACCCCAAACACGTGTTGCCCCACGATTCAACAATATTTTTGCCGGTTTTCGAGGTAATCATGACCACGATATTGGTCGTCTATATCTATGCTTACTCATCATTTTACCTCTTTCACTTCCAAAGCTTTCATAAGTTCATTATCCTTTTTGCACTTAACATTCTTCTGCTTTTTATCTCTTTCCGATTTTCTTCCAAACCATTATTTTTTTGATTTCATGGATTCTTTTACTGAGACTTTCAAGAACTCTAGCCTTCTCCTCGGTGGAGGTACGGAGAGAAACAAAGATAAAGAGGTGGATGTTGATGCTGATCCTCCCACTGTAAGCATCATCATCCCCAAACATCTCAGCACCGTTAATGACTTCTAAGAGAAGTTTCCCTTCGCGCATCCAAAAACTTGGGTTATTAGAAAGTATCCTTCTTCTATTCATCCTTCCAGTATTTCCACTTTGAATGAGGACTATGACTACCCAAACCTTAACATCATTTCTCCTGACATAGTAGAGCGGGTTACGTTCACCAAGCAAGGTTTTACATATGTCTATACGTACCCCTTCACCTTGGGTCCCTTTTCTTTGAGATAAGGGATCGACCCTGTGATCTTGGAGTTCTTCCATCGGTACCACATATTCTTGGCACAAGTAGGCCCTTTTATATGGTGAACGGTGGTTGGTCTATGCCGGTTGTGCACGGAGACGGGAAAACCCCAACCTGGCACATAGGATGAACTTCTGCTCCCTAAATATTTTTTGTACGGGAGTAATAATTTCAGTAAGTGTGGGCATCATGCCCTTCTTATAGGCCGTGGGAGTGTTATGTACTGCAGAAAAGCTGCATCATAACTTCCCCCAGGGCTTTTGTCTAGTGGTAAAAGCACAGGAACGTGCTACACTAATGTTAAAAGCCAACAGCATGACAAGCTATAAGAACAAAGAACAATATTTCATATTTCACAGAACCCCTAGCATACCTGTGATTCAAACGGATGTCAATATCGTTTGACAATGCCTCTATCACCGGGTAATAACCCTGCACCATTAATCCATGACCACCCGTAAGAACTTGCTCCTGCACACAAAATAAACAATGTCAATATTACACATCTAGGGACAATGATTTCATCAATCATATCCTAATGGCGGTAACTTAAACCATTTAAAGTAAAATGGAACCAAATTGTCCAATTGTAGAAAAATGTAGATCTCAGAAACAGATAACTATAACAACACGAGTTGTGCCTTCATCTTCCGAAGGCACTTGACAGTTTTTTTTTTACTTATTGCATTATCGATCCCACCAGTTAGAGCCTTGCCATTCAGATGAGGAATATGTCTTTGGGGATTGCGCAGAGTAAGAAAGATTTTTTAGATGCACATATTATCAAAATCTACTTTTGTGGAAGTCAGCACCTTAGTTTACATCTTATGCTGCATGTCAAATTTATATCATGAAATAAGATTTTAATTCAAGCAAAAATAGTCATGTCAGTAAAAGGCATGATGCAAAGCTCAAATAGCAAGCCAAAACAATGAAATACTTGCCTGATCCCAGGTTTTCAGAGAGATCGTGTCTGCATCAGCAGCAAACCAAGCCTCCATTCTGCATATGTACCACTGTAATACTTCATGAGAGATTCCTTCTTGCCTGCAGCATATGAGATAAGTAAATATAACCAGATTCTGCATTTAAAAAATAAACATAAATTGATCATAAGAGAGGCACTTTGCCCATACCTTAGCTCAGGATGCCTGTCCAATACAATAGATATTGCTTGAAGAACCGATAGGTCATGACTATACTTTTGTAATTTATTCATCTCTTTCTCTCATAATGAGACTAATTCCCATCATGTTGACATATTTATTTCCGTAGTTTTAGTTGTTCGGTGGATACCACCAAAGGTTAAAGGCATGGACCAATGGGTTTAAATGATTCGGGATATTATAATGCAGAAACCTATCGGTGGAAGGAGATGACCCCCAAATATGGGTGGAAGGCCAAGAACCACGGAAAACTGAATCCTTCTACTTTCTGCCTCTGTATACACCTAAGAAAATTTGCTAACCATATCTTTTTTATTTATTCAGAACTCCCCTAGATCTCTTTCACCTGCCTTGAGGTCGAGGTTTTGGTCGATCCCAAGGAGACCATGAGATTGTTACAAATGATCCCGCTCAAAGCGGTGATCTCAATTTTGCTTTTAGTAGGGGTGCTTATTCTTGGATCCCCCAGCCAAAGAACAAGCAACAAAAAATGTGGTGTTCTTCCTCGGACGGTGGGGATAAAAATAAGAAAATAAATAAGGCCACACCTGAGCCGATCGCGTCCATAAATGTTATTGACGAAGACGGGGAAACCAGTGATGAAGTGGCTCCTCATTAAAGGAGAAAAATAAATTCATCACCTTAACCGGATGCTTAGTCGGGTGAGCTTCAAAACTCAACCACAGACGAGGTCCAAGCACTTTGGGGGTGCAATGGATATAGTAGAGGATGCATATTTTCTTGCTTTCCAACCCATTTTGCTATTTTTGGTCCCCAGTAAGAACATGGGCCTCTATGCTTTCGCTTGATGAGCAACCAATATATATCATTTGACTAGTTTCGAGTCCTCGGGTGTAAAGTTTGGAGTTTCGGGCGCGTTCTTGACCCCGGGAAGTAGATTCTACGCGAGGTGAGTCTCCTTTCCAACCTTGTAAGAGGGAACTGTCCCCCTCGGTAAATGTAAATGATTGAATTATTCTTATTTGCAGGGGCTACGCACGCGCAAAGTGACGAGAGTCCGTGCGTAGCTACTACTATGTTATGTCGGATAGAATTTAGGATTTCACAAGCATGCCTTTATATGCCTTACCTGTACCTTTACATGTGTTTCTAGTTGCTTATTATCTTTGAGATTGATATGAGGATATTAGGAAGTTATGTGTAAGTTTAAGTGTTTAAATCTCTGATTTCAAGTGTAATCCATGATAAATTCCTGAAGTTCCTGATGATTCTGTGTATGTCTACGAGCATCCGTGTCGTATGTATGATTCACGAGCGGGGTAGCCCTATATTTATGTCAACCGCGTCGCATGATCGATTTGCGAGCGGGGTAATGGATGCATCCATGGTTCGTGCCACTCGACCCTCGGCATTGCACATTTATTTTTGCGTCGCTTCGGCCGTACGCTTCGGCATATTATGTGCTATGTATTTGACTGAGAGTCTTATTGTTATCATCAAATAAATTGTTCTTTGTAGAAGGGGACTTGGGACTTTTATTGATACTATTATTTGACACTTGCGGGTAGATTTAGTTCACATACTTGATATTCCATGTCTACTTGATTGCCATGACTGTTAATCCTGTCTAGATTTATTTAATTATACTAGTGCTAATGGCCCTAGTGAGTAATACGTCTACCTCTCATCACTACTTCTTCGAGTTTAGACGGGATACTCACTGGGTACATATTTGTTTATATGTACTCATGCTACGCTTCTGTACTTACTTGTACAGGTTATGAGGCTGTTGCACCTGGTCACTATTCCGATGTCCGTCATTGAGAGTACTATCTGGACCCGACTACACGGTGAGCTGCTCCTCTTGGAGTTCCTCAGTAGCACTGTGGAGTTTTCTACTATTTTTGGGATACTCCTGTCTATTCTTTTCAGATAGTAGTACTTCTATTTTTGTCTAGGTTTGTATATATTCCACTAGTTGCCTGTGGACTTGTGACACTAGGTCTTGGCACACGTAGTTGACTCGCTAGTATTTTGCAACTCGGTTTATGCGGGCAAACGATTTTTGAGTTACTTTAAATAAATTTGCCTCACTTCCTCAATTTTTATTAAAGGACTTCTTAAATTAAAACTGGATAAGTATTTGAACATATCATTAATTTTAGCAATTTCGTAGCAAACTAGTGTTGGCTTGCCTGACTCTGGCGTTGGGTGCCATCACGACCTGAATTGGAGTTTGGGTCATGACAAAAACCCTCGATCAATCTGATCCGTTGATCGATTTTGATCAACGGTCCGGATTCAACCTTCCATAATTAACTTAAGACTACCCCCCGGTCCCTCATTCTCACTCAGACGCTCATCTCTCTACTCTCTCTCTAACTCTCTAGCTCCCTCTAGAGACTTCCAGTCTCCCCCCACCTCTGATGAGGCCCGTTCGTCTTCTCCGGCCGTCTCTTCGCCGGAGGCCATGGAATCCTCACCATCCTCCTACCTCTCATGGCTCCTTCACGCCAGTGTTGCCGTCTCTAAGGTCTTCAAAAGACCAGGGTTCATTCTCTCACACTTCTGGCCTGTTTTAGGCCTTCATGACACGATTTTGAGTAAGATCTCCCTATTTTTGCCTATACCTATGGGTTTCTAGGCCGATATCTTCAATTTGGTTTTTTTTCTCGAAACCCTAATTTCGTCTCTTAAACTTCTCAGATCTGTATAGATCTGAGATGAGATTAACCTATTTCATATGTTTTTCTTATGAAAACCCTTTGATATTTGAATAGTTTCTCGTCTTTCCTAAACTAGGGTTTCTGAAAATCTTTTTCTTCAAAAACGATTCATGATTGTTAAGCGCTTATTCTTTGATTCTCATGAGTTTTAATTAATTATGTTGAGTTTCTTCTCAACCCTAATTAGTTCATGTTGAAACCCCCAATTTTGCACTTTGTTTGAATTCTGAAGTTCGCCCTTGATTATCTGCTGCCTGATTTTGCTATGTGCTTCGTTTAATTAGAATATTTTGTGATCTTTTACCCTAGTATGCCTCTATTAGGGTTTCAGAGTCGATTCTTTCTGTTTATGCTCGACTTGTCTGCTTATTCGTAGGAACCTATGTTATTTTCCTTAAAACTAGTGTTATTTTGAGTCTCTGATTCAGTGATTTGCTATGATGATACCTATGTGCTGATTTTCTCAAATATTCTCATATTTTCTTTACATCCTTTGATTATTTCTTACTTTATTCTCTGATTAACCGTGTTATTTATTGATTCTTACTGGTACCCTTTATGTATTTACCCCTAATTGCCTACTCTGTATCTAGGTTATTTGACTCCTTTCCTTAATTAACTACATTGTTCTTTACTGTTAACTGATTGCCTGATTTCGATTGACTCCTTACTTTTGTGACATTTTCCTTAATTGACATTGGCTCCCTGTGATTTGAATCCCACCCAAGATTTTCTTGACGATTTCCTTAATTAAACTATATTCCGCCTTATTTTATGTGTAAACATGCTGTCAATTACTTTGATACACTTTCCTTATTTGTATATTCTGTATTTAGTCCTAATTGCATGCCATATACTTTTACTATCTCTTACATGGTAAAATCAGTTCCTCAATCGATGCTCTTTCCTTATTTGTCATTATTGTATCCGTTTGAACTATGACTCCCTAATTAAAGGGAGTACTTACATTGATTGGATTCTCACTTGTGATTATTTCTATTTTTATGCTGGACTTTTACCTATTACCATATTCTCGGCTTATTTTCAAAAGCTATAAGTAGTCCTATTCTCTCATTGGCAAGGACACGAACATATACACTGTTCGACTCTCTCTTACGCACACATATACCCTTTACTGTTATTCTCTTGATCACCTGCTACTTCCAGTCGGCTGCAAGCCAAGACTGGTGATTATA